>JARFOC010084610.1:0-14280 GCA_031763485.1 Osmoderma eremita
AATTAATACTTTGTGCGGGAGGAGTAATCCGAACAGTGTGTTTATCGTGCTGCCCCACAGTCCTTGCTATCTTTACTTTAAGAGTAGTAGTTTGTTTTCTTTTGTCATTGGAATTTGACTAAACAATTAATATTTAATTTGTTTGCGATTTCAATACACTTCTGTTTTGTTTTTACATATTATTTCTAAATCCAATACTTATTGGTCTATGGTCTGTTGAATGTGTAACCATTCCAATTCACTTTAGCAATTTTTTCGATAGTAAATTCTCAATTCACTCGGTCCCTACTTGTCCCCTTCGGACATAGGTAATGGTTCTTCAGTTGATTCAGACTAGACGATGCTTTGTTTTCGCAAGTGCGTTGTGATACATTTAGGTGCTTCATACATCATTTTGAAGATCTTTTTTTAGTTCATGAACCGGCAAGTATAATATCCAAAACTTATGTGACACAGATGATTATCCAACTAGGATTTAAATCACGTATCGTTTTCCATTTATTTTTATTTCAACTCATTAACATGAAAGATGATCTGACTGTTATATTCCTGATTAACCAGTTTTGATAGAATAATCATCTATTTCGCTTTATTAATTATCTATCTTAGTGTTTAATTCATTACATTTAGACTTGATGAAGTCGGCTTTAACTATTCCAGCATTACACGACATAATAACAAATCACAACACAAAGTTAACACACTGCTCAATAAAAATATATTGTGAAAAATAAAATTCCATGTTTCACTAACACAATAGCATCATCAGATTTAGACTAGTATTGTCACATTTTGCAATACACATTTCTGTCCCTTATTTGCAGAGTCAAAGTGGGAATATGCTTAAACCTGTAATATCAATGCTTATTACCAATGTTTAATAGAGGGGAGTGACTTAATTCTATTAGGTCATTAAGCAGTGTATGTGTTTGAATGTTTATGGCTATTAATTCCCAATGTCTAAACAATTCAATTTAGGACCCTTGTCACAAATATGTACAATTTTTATCTTTCTTGAAGATATGTTGCTTATCCAACAGATGGTTGGCATAGGTTGACTCAGTCTTTCTTTAGTCTGAAACTACGGTAATGTTCCCGAACTCTAGTCTGGAAATCTGTACCAGTTTGACCCACATAATGTTAACTTATTTCCTACTATACCACTTTAAGAGGTAGTCAAGCTTGTTAGAACCCACCTTCTCAAACAACATACAAATCCTTCTGTTACTAGTGAGATAATTGATCTGTTCGAGATTTGCTTGAACCAGAGTTATTTTGAATTTAATGGTGAATACTACAAACAACTAAGTGGTCTTCCTATGGGGTCTCCATTGTCGCCTCTACTGGCGGACATTTTTATGGATTTTGTTCAAGAAAGTATACATAAATCGAGTTTTAAGCATCTCTTTGGTTACTGGTATAGATACGTAGACGACATTTTAACGTTTTGAAAGAAGACAGACATGGAAACGTTGGACACCCTGAATTTTTGTATTACTATATACGGAAGATAAGAGTGCTCGTTCATGATTAGGATTAACTTTTGCTGGTTCGATGCCGATAGCCCTATGTTTGGCATTACTGTAATTGCTAATTATTTTCTGTAATATTTCGATCCAGTTATAACTTCCGTTTAAACTAAATTCCCGGTAGATTTTTTCTTTTAAAGTTCGAATAACTCGTTCGACAATTGATGCCGTTTTAGTACTATACGTGGAATAATGACTTATATTGTATTTATTCATAAGAGCTTTGAAAGACTCATTGTAAAATTCGGTTCCAGCATCTGTTTGTAAGTTGTTTGGCTTTCGAGGTCCTCGTAGTATTGTGCTCATCGCTTCGGTAACGTTCGCAGAGGATTTATTCTTAACAACCAACACCCATACAAACTTAGAGAAGCAGTCTATAACATCCAGTATGTACTTGTATCCGCGATTTTCACGCGCATAAGAGTTGTAAACTTTTCTAAACCGGTTTGCCACAAATCGCCCTGTCTTTTAATGCTAGGGAAATTTCGCCTGTGTAATGTAATTCGTTGACAACGTCCTGCTTGCTCATCTTGTTCCAAATATCTAAAACATTTTACGCAATAATATACATAAGACTTTGCCTGGCATCTGCCAATCTTTGCCTCCAATTTTTCTAAACGATTTTCAAAATGTCTTTCATTTGATTTAGTTCGTTGCGGGTAGCATTCCCCACAATGAATTTGAATTTTATCTCTGATTCATCGGTAGACAGCACCATTGCGATATACTGTTCGGTGTTGTTAGGAATTACATTCAGTTTTTCATTCGCTGCAAGTTCCTCTACCACCAGATGACCATCGTAACCATATAGATTGTGGAATACTACTGGGACGGTCTTCGTATCCTGATAATCTAGGTTACATTGCGGGTGAGCCGATACTCTGCAAATAAAATCCGCCGCCACATGACAATGGCTGCCGATAAATAAGTATTTGACATTACCCCTATAAGTGATTTGACATGAATAACAAATTAAACATTAAATTTGAATTCCTCGTTGTAAGTATTATCGAATACGAAGTTAAATAATTCTGGTATTATAAATATACAATATTTTTATTTTCCAAAATACACCAATACGCAGTATCGGGAGATCCAAATGCAATTCTTTCACGTAAAAATACACTAGTCAAAATAATCTACGGGATAAGCAGGGAAATACATTTCTGCTCCAGATTGGTTTGTTGTATGTCAAGGTATAAGTCGACCATCATTATTTGTTTACTTTTAGAAACAGTTAATAATAATACTTAATGAGAAATGTCTGTTTATTTAGGAATAATTTTCAAAATTAATAAATTTTTACCAAACTTGTGTAAAAAAAACAAGAACAATCAACAAAGGTGACGATGAGTGCAATGTCAGGACCCCCCTGTGGGACCTCCATGTGTGTTGACTACCTTTCTGCACCTGTTTGGCACACTCATAATCAAGTGGTGTAGCTCTTGTTGGTCAATGGCATTCCACTGTTCTACAAGACACTAATACAATTGTTGTTTTGCTTCAAGGATTAGATTTTGACGCATTATGCTTTTTTGCAGTAAATCCCATACGTGTTCTATTTAATTCATTCTAAATCAGGTGATTGCTCTGGCCACGGAAAAAAACATTAATTTCGAGGGCTTGAAGAAATGCACGAATGATACCTGTATCTGTACTCTGCTGTTTCCCAAAGCGATCGCCTGGCGTCATTTTGACGTCACATTCTCCCATTCGATACTCTGCCATTCAAAGCGATCGTAAAAGTTTGCCGGCTCCTAGCCATAATCTGCGATCGCTTTTTAGGGATGGAAATGCACCTCGCACCCAATGACGGTCGTTTGTAAGAGAGAGATAGCCATAAAAATGTTGCGCCAGATGTTTAAATGTTGCCATTGTAGGTAGGAATTCAAGTTTTAAAATTTTCAAATCATTCAGTGGAATGTATAGAAAGAAATTCATTTATTATCGAAGTGTATCCCCCTGTTAGAACGTTAATTTGTTCATCACAAAAAAAATCAAAAAGACAAAGGAACAAAGGAAGTTATATATTTAGGAAATTAATAAATATTGCTGTTATATTCCTAGGTTTTTCCTTTACTTATAGGTGAGAGTAAATTACGAATTACGTTCGTTAATGATGGACTTTTAGAAAAAAAAATCCATCACTAATTACGAATAAATTCGGTGGTCCAATCGGACGGGAAAAATTGTGGGAAGAGCTCACAGATTTAATAAATAGTCAAGGAATTGACACTAAATTTGTAGAAGGATGGAAAATGTAAGTGAATAAAATTACTAGTAACTGTAATCCTATTATTAGTTATAGACATTTATTGATTGGAAATCTGAAACTAAATAAAAGGCGGGAGATTTAAAATTATATAATCAGGGAACAAGGGGTGGACCCGGCAAGGCACCTTTAACAGAGTTCGAGGAAAGGTTGATGAACATTATTGGATGGGTTTCTGCTGGAGGAGATGAGGAAATTGAAGAATATGGAATCGCTGCCGGTGAATTGGTATAAATGCAATAATAGATGTTATTGTTTATATTGTGTATCTGTATGTTTGTATTTCAGATGGTTAACACTACCGCACAATCAAAAAACCGAAAATCCTATGATATAGCATCTTCAAGTGACCACAGTTACAGCATTGGTGTTAAAAGGGTATCTGATGAGCCCGCAACATCTACCAATAAAAGAAGGTCAACAAATGATAATTATTTAAAACAATATCATACTGATACAATGGAGGTATTGGGTAGGATTGAAAGTCAATAGAAGTTATTGCAAAAGAATTATGCAAAAAGTAGGGAAAAATAAATATATTAATGTTAATAATAATAAATAAGAAGCTCCTGCAAAATAGGTGTTTTAATAATTATTATATAAGTAACATATATAAATTTAATTACAAAATTTAAAATATGTATTGATTAAATTGTTCCTTGAATTTCTGCCTTCTGCAGCAAAGTTAATATTATCAGGATGATTGACGATAATGGGTGGGTTATCAATATCTGCGAAGGCAATATGATCATCTTAAACATCTAATCGAGCTTCTACACACATGTTGTGCAAAACACTACAAGCATTTACAGTTTTTCCCACTTTTTTCGGGTGAATATCGCAGAACTCGTTCACCTAGAATACATCGAAACCTCCCGTTCAATACCCCATTACAACGTTCAATAGTTTAATTAGTTACACGTAATCCTTCATTGTAATTTTTGCTGCATTTTGAATAGGTGTCATCAACTAAGGTAGTTGTATGTATCCAGAGTCCTCTACAAGCCACGTATTCCTATCGCCTTCTGTATAACATCTCGCCAAGTGTTCGTTAATACGAGACGCATTCACATGATGTAGATTGCTGCATCATGTGTAGATCCTGTGTGGCGTGCATTAATTGCTAGTATTTTTAAATTTGGGTCAAATAATTTGTACATTTCTCGAATGAAATCCTTTCCTATTGACAAAATTATGTTCCTCATTCGAAGGAGCTAATATTGCAACATGTGTACAATCTATGCATCCGACACAACCAGGAAATCTGTTTCTTGCCATTAATAATTGTTTTCAAGCTGCCTTTTCTTTGGCAGTTCTGGGAAACTTAATCCAAACAACAAACTGTTGCATGATCAATCAACTGACATTCTCAATACATCGGCTCACACTTTGTTGGCTCAGGTTTACAAGAAAGCTGTCCCCAATCCTTGATTGCACAAACGTATAGACCAGTAAATATCATCATCTCTGGACTAATAGCATTTACATGATTTGAATTTGCTAAATGGATAAACAACTCATTTATTAATAAATGAAGTAAGTCTTTCTTAAGACGAAACATTTTTACAAATGCCTCATTATCCAAGGGAAATGTATCGGAGTTATTTCTTTTAACTCTCCTTGCAATTTTAAACTTTTTGTGTAGTTCTTAAATAGTGCTGCTCCAGTTTTTCTTGAAAAACATCACCAAAAAAAAAGCAACACATTGATGAAGAGGATTGTTTGCAAGGTTTTTTATTTTTTATACAAGTTTATACATTCTTACTAATTGTTGCAATTGTTAGGACAATTGCAGCTAAATTGAGAAAAGTAAAGGATGATAACAAGATGCGTGTACTTAAGAAATCCATTTTTTTGCAAATAATTGATGCTCAAGATGCACGACAGAATATCATATATATATATATATAGATCTATATATATATATATATATATAGATATATATATATAACATACATGTCGTCATGTATTTTTATTAACAAAACTGTTTCCATGTTATTCAAAATGATGTTGAAACAGTTCATGCTAGTTTTGCTAATCAACTGCACCATTTGTTACGGTTATTTCTTATTATATTGAAAATTTATGTTCTCGGGTAGGCTTTCTCTCAGGGCGATTCAGATTCTTAATACGTTTCTGATTTTTTATTTTAATTTTTATTAACTGAACAACAATAACACTAACTTTCTTTATTTTTAACTCTAGCAAACTACAGAAACTACTTCACTACCATCTGCCTTCTTTTACTTCTACAGTTCGACTGACTCCCACTGTTTCCTGGCGTGCTGCCCTGTCGACGTTCCCAACCAAAATACTAAATTCTAATGCCACTGTTACACATTACCATTGACATGATCCAGAAATTCTTCACGAATGTTTAACACTGATCTTTGCGCCCTATTACCACCTTGCTGACTTAACCCATAAACAAACGTAAATCGTCTCTCTATATTATTTTCGTGTATATCGTACATGTTGGGACATTTTGTTAGCAAGAAATTGTGCAAAGCAAGACATGGCAGTCTTCCTACTTGAGCATTGTTGGAATGTAAATTTATTGTATTTACCCAACACACGAAATCTGTTGGCAAGTGTACCAAATGCGTTTTCCACAGTTCTTCTTGCTCTGTTTAAACAATGGTTAAATATACGCTGGGCCTAGGCCAGGTTTCTGAAAGGGAAAGGTTTCAAAATATTGTAAGAAAGTGGAAAAGTTGCATCGGCGACAGTCATATATGATACTGGCTTTGTACGTCCTGGTAATGGTGTTTCTTCTGGAAAGTTTAATTTGTTGTTGTTTATGACTGTAGCAAGTGTATTATTTTGAAGACGCCCCCATCAGAAATCCGGCGATTCCTTCCAACGTTGACATACAAAAATTTACCAGTGGCATCTACAAGAGCCAATAGTACAATGCTATGTGACCCTTTATAATTAAAGTAAGCCGATCCTTCATTACTATAGCCTGTTTTTAAACTAAGAGGAACGTTTTAAATTCATCGCGCTGAATTCATCTGCGATTGGTTGTGCGATAATAGGTGCTTTTATAATAATATGTTTACATCTAGAGCAGCTAGAACATGTACATTCCATCAAATTCCTGTGGTGTATTCAGTGTTTCAGCAGTAGTATTAGGTATCTACATACATAGATATATATCAAGAAATAAAATAAACTATCAAAACATTTTCTTTATGCTTACCTTCATATAATTAATTTTCAAATTTTCATAAACAGCACTGCATACCTCTGGAATAATTTGCGAGATTCTCGTGTGCCCAACCCTAAATACAAATGAGAGGCTTTTGTACGATTCTCCCGCTGCAAGGTGACGTAGAGTAATGGGTAATTGGTTCCTGGCAGAAGTAGGATTTCTAACCATGGTATTTTCTTTTTGAATATCATGATGTACAAGTTCAAGTAGTGCATTGAAAGTTTCTTCATCCATTCGAATAAAATTTTTATAATTCCCTTTATCTCGTTTATCGCAGCAAGAACTTTCTGAGCTGTTGGTGGTTCGTTTCTAAAAAATAATACTATTTTTCATGTCATCATCCACATTGTCTAAAACCCCTTCGTCTATGATTTTTTTTGGTGGGTGAAACTTATGATCAGTATTATTCTTTCAAAATATTGTAAACGCTGCGTTTAACAATTCCTATAAAAATACTATTAATTGATTTGTTATAATTTTCATCGAGAGGCTTCATAATCTTCGCCAACACGTCGGATTGATACACTTTTCCCGATGTTTTGACTTCCTTTTCACAAAAATGGGGAACACCATCATACACGATTCCTCACCATACCATCACAGTAGCCAGATGGTGTCCTCCTTGAACTCTCGGAACGAGTTAAGACGCTTGTTGTGATGACCGAGCATACACCCTGTCTGGTTTATTGTTGAGCGATTCTTCTACGGCGAAAAATTTCTCGTCAGTAAATAAAATGGTCCACCACTATCCTCCAATAATTCCGAGCGGTCGCAATGTCCGAAAGATATCGCCTGTTCCATGCCACATTTTTTTTACTGACGCCGAAAACTTTTCACGCATGCAATGTGTAAAGTGCGCACTTGCCGGGGACAAGAGTGAGAGTGAATGTGTTCATTGGTTTTTCCACTGTGTATCAGAACTTATGAAAGTACTGGGTATATCCGGTTAAGCAGCTATTACTATACTTCCGTGATTCTTTTTATTCTTATTTGTACATTTCCTTTGTACTATTATTTTGATCTAGTATTTCCAATTCATTTTGGGGTATAATACTTCTCAATATATTGTTTCCCAATCGACAACTTCAGATTCTGTACCCACTATGATAAGTTTAGGGTTATATTCAATGTGATATTTTTTTTCCGAATTCTTTCGTGAGACATCCCTCGCAGGGGCGGGTACTAACTATATCACTATAATTATAACCAAATATATTAATATACTAGCTATGCCCGACCACGCGTTGCTATGGCACAGTCTCGTTAAATTAGAAAAAACCATATCCTGAACAGATATATTGGCGGTAAATTTAAAAAAGCTACATACAGGATGGATATCAAATATAAACCAAACCGGGACAGTTTAACAGCCGGTTGATCTGAGAACAATTGTCTCACTTTGTAAGGCAATTGCTCCATAAAAGGAAGTCGTACATATCTGAATTCATTAAAAGGTTGAAGAGGCGAAATATTCCTGTCCCGGACAGTTGTTGTCAAGGTATTAAAAAGTATCGAATTCACCAATGAGCTGGGATATTCGTTTGATAAAAATATAGCTCTTAATTTATTTAAATTATCTCTATGAAATTGTGCGTCAGATATTTGAAAGACGCAGTTCTTCATTGCTTTTAGTGTGTTTATCTTTACACTAAGAATACACTAAGAATGATCATGTATATAACGACCCGAAAAAGTGGGTTTCGTATACCAATTCAAAATTATAACTATATTACATAAAGACTACGAACGACTGTCTTAATTTTCGAACGGACATGGAGGGCCTCTGAGGTCTACAGTTACCTATTAACAATAAATAGCCCCCTGGTATTGGTGGGATGACTACAAGGACACCACCTCAACAGCGACTGTGGTGGTTGTCATATTATTGACTCTCTATTGTCACACTTGCCTTCACCTTTGACTTGTTTTTTTAAATAATTTCGACATTAAATATGTTTAATTATTGACTTGATCATAATATTCAATTTATGAATATACTAATAGATTATTAGCTTAGATTGGAAGCCGATTTCTTCATTGAATAATACTTATATGTTCCGGTTTGGTTTATATTTGGTTTTTCTGAATTTACCGCCAGCAAATCTCCTCAGGATATGTTGGTGTATTCATCTTTTTGAAGTTGTGACTGATGACGCGGTGTTTGTGATTACCGCTTTCGTGACATCTAAACATGGCGAATTCTGCCTGGACTGAATCACCGATGTGAGTTCTTCACAGAAATATGTGCGGATTTCCTCGCAAAATCGCTTTTAAATTGTTTGTCTACTATGATGTGTAATTGTGTTATACTATTTTAATATTTTAACGCGTGAACTTCAACATCTAGTCCATAATATTAACGATGTCCGAAAATATTTTAATACACAACATGTAAGTAAGATTGTTCAGTATTTATTGTCTCACTATCATTCACATGTCTTTTTAGTTTGTACTCTTGAAAAAGGTTTCAAACAAATACCGAGAGCTCTAGCGAAACAGTAAAGCTGTTTTGATCGCGTGGCTACAATTCTCACTAAATTCAGTTATCGAATATATTTGCTATAACTAACATTTGCTATAACTAACATTTGCTATAACTAACTATGTACTTGGTGGTGAGGGACTGGCCCATATTTTCTATATGGACGAGCCCAGCAGCAGGTTAAGCGCAACTCAGTCCTTTTCAGGCACAGCCTCTACCTGCTGCCGATCGCAGTGCGGGGTGAAGAACCCCATCCTACTCGAGGTACCACCGTGTAAACAGAACACTGCGGTCTAGACCAGTAAAGGTCGATAAACTATCTCCTGATCAAGCTGTCGTGTCGTGGCTAATGGTCTGCACCAGGAAAACGACGCTGATCGCATAGTAAATTCATATCGCATGCGACTGTCATACCATCCCCTTTGGGGCTCTGGGGGTCTTGGCTTAATTGCCTGGACTAAGAGGATGATATACCTCTATAAAAAAAATCCCAAGCCAAGGTGGAACTTTCCTATGCCGAGGGCTGCGTGGCCAAGGGGAAGCTTGGTCGTTAATAGGCGAACTGCGGATACCTGCCGACCTCCGCTTTCAAGAAGGCTTGCCTGGGTATGGGAGCACTGCCCAGGTGGACATTTATTACTACCCTACTCGTGGGAATAACAATGAATGAACTAAATTTAAAAACCTTAAAGTCTAACGGGGGGGAGACAAACCCTGATTCTCTGGCAACAGAGGAGGTGATGGAGAACGTTCCCGCCCCACAAACCAGCATTGGAGACGTGGAGATTCCTCCGACGTCCACTTCGCCTTCTACTGTAAAGGGGAGACACCTTTTGGTATCTTTGGAGGAAGATACTAAATTAGAAACGGGAGTACCCGTGCAGACACAGGGCGGGGAGCCCAAGACCCGCAGGTGTTTACCAGGAGCATCCCAGAAGCGACTGAAGCGCCTAATTCAGAGCGGAGTGCCGTATGAAACCGCTTTGAAAGAAATCTTAGACGGGATAGAGATGCATCGTGTTGAAAGTAGTAATACCAATCCAGCAGGCAGCAGCGAGCGTCGAATATCTGAGGCCACCCCGCAGCAAAGGGCTAAGGAACCGGAAACCCAGGCGGGGTCGATTTCGTACAAAGGTGCTGCTTCTGAAGTAAGTGTTGGAATTATCCACCATGAACACCCGAATGAGCAACTCAACAGCAAGGAACTAGATCTACTGCAAAGTTCGGTTATCGACGCAGTAGACCAGATTAAAGGGACACAATCTTCGCAAATAAGATTTGAGAACTGCTCTATACGGCCAGGATGGCTTCTTGTCACCTGTGCGGATCAACAGAGCGCTGAATGGTTGGCGAGTGCTATTAACAGCCTTATCAAACCATGGGAAGGCGCAAAACTGAAAGTCGTCTCTGGGCAGGATATACCACATACATGCGTAGCATCACATATATGCGTAGCATATATACCGGACGATAAGAACAAGAAACTTACTCCGGAGGTGGTTCTGGCCCGCCTAAAGAAAATGAACCATTCACTCTCTACCAGCGAGTGGGTGATACTACATAGAGAAGTCTCCGGGAGAGGTCAGACCTGGACCTTCTCTATAGATGAGGTATCACTGGAAGCTCTGAAGGAACTACGATTCCGACCATATTTTGGATTCGGACGGGTTCACTTCAGGCTGAAGCCCAGGAGAGAAGAAGCTACTCCCCCTGGTATCTCACGTACTTCAGCTCCTGCAGTAGCAGAGCCTAGAATTTTTGCTGGGGAGAGCAGTAAACAATCCGCGGGAACCCGGGTTTTAAAATCCACGGAGCGTCGACCTGTTAACACCACCGCACCTTCCAGTGGGAGATTATGCCCCCAGGGCACGTCACACCCTACTAATAGGGCTAGACCAATAGCGAAGGCTGTTCGCGCCAAAAACAGACAACGACCACCGATGCGGAAGAGGAAACGCGGGCCGAAAATTCCCAACTCGGCGGCAGGTACCAGCGGTCAGCGATCAGGGGCCTGGGAGGAGTTCCTAGCTGAGTTTTGGCAATGGAAAGATCAGAGCCAGTTTAATCATCAGGAGCGACATTAACGCGGTGATGACCGTCCATATTGCATTTGATGCTTCCAAACAAGTCAAAACAATTTTTGCCTATATTATTTAAAAACAGATTTGTGGTATATCTATAGCATTACTTAGATGTATATTGCAAGAGATAAGTAATTATAATTCATGTTACACATATGTGACAGTTTGGAGAAAGCACCACCAATATCGCACCACGTCACGTACGTCTAACACACCGCAGTATGATTTTCAAAAAAAAATTGCTTTTATTTTATAGAACTGCATACTTCAAAATAAGGAAAACCAAGTTTTTATTTTGGTGCCTTTCGCTAAAACATGGTGATCGACATAATTCAATCGGGAGACCAAGCTTGTCTTTATACTGTAAACATGTATACCATGCCATGCTTTGGTTTCTTTCAGTAGAATGCCTCTTTTTTATTTTTCCGGTAACGTCTTCGTAACCGCATTGAAGTAATTCTAATAGCTGTTTATCTGTTAGTCCAGTACTCTCAGTGGCGACCCGAACGATCTTTTTAAATTCTATCTCTCTTGAATGATTTGGCCAAAGAAAACTCCATGGTGATACAAAAACGTTTTCACTCTATTGGTGTATTGTTCGTTAAAAAAATTCGTTTGCTTACGGGTCAGTATTTTATATATACCTTGAAAAATGAAATTGTATAAAATGTATTACATTTAAAAAATATAAACTGTTATAGTTAATTCAACCAATAGTTTCTTATTTGACATTATTCTTGGCTCTGATTGGAAACTTGTTTGCTGAAGAATGTGCATTTTATATACATGACAATTACGTAAAACAAGAAAAAATTGAAACAAAAAGAATTAAAACCAGTTCATTAAACGTGTTTTTTTGGTGTTTCCATCTTTATTGTCTTCCACTTCCTCGTGATTACCTTCGTCCCGTACTTCGACATCCCCCTCATGTACTTACTCCTCCACAACAGTAATACTACCCCACACAGAACACATGCTGCAGTGATGGCGTATGGAATGTTTTCTATATCCATGTCGAGATATTTTAATCTTCTCCACTTGCCTTTCAATCTGCCAAATGCTTGTTCAGTTTTGCTTCTGCATTTGCTCAATAGAGTATCGTAATGCAGCTGTGGTGGAGTAAGATGTCGGTTATCTCGAAAAGGCACCATTAAATTAAGAAGTAGTGGATATGCAGTATTTCCCACCAGATGCAGATCGTCATTCATTCCTCTCATTCATCTTACCATGAAGCGGACTACTGCGGAAGACCCTAGCATCATGCACCCCCTCCCTGGCATTCCAACAAATATGTCTGTAAACAACTAATTCTGGTTGCATACACAATGATACAAATTGCGATTGTAATCGATTGAATTATTCACAGGCGCCTTAATTTGCATGTGGCATCCCTCGAAAAGGCACCATTAAATTCAGAAGTAGTATCTCCCATCAGATGCATATCGTCATTCATTTCCCCCATTCATCTTACCATGGAGTGGACTACTGCGGACGACCCTAGCATAATGCACCCTCCAAGGCATTTCAACAAATGTCTCTAAACAACATATTCTGGTTGCATACTGCTTGCAACACCATTGAATGATACGAATTGCGATTATAGCAATCGATTGGATTATTCACAGGCGCCTTAATTGGCATGTGGCATCCATCTATTGCTCCAATAATCCCCGGAAAAGAATGTTTTCTGGCAAAGAAAGGTAGTTGTCGACCTACCTTCTTCTATTATTGGCGACCGTATTTCTTGATCCATCATTTCACAGACTGATCGCATGATTTCATGGAATACAAGATGTCCAGTGCCTTTTGAAATACTAAACCGGTTTTTTTATGAATAGGCACTGCAGATGCAATATCCATTCTTTGCCCAATATAGGGAATTGGTAAACAAAGCATTGAAAAGTGGGAGAGAGTACTGGTTTTGTTAATATGAATTTGGTTTATTAAGTAACTTGTATTTAGAGTTGGAGTTAACAGAAAGTTGACGGCGTTATCAGCAAGTTGCTGCAACCAGCAGCAACTGTTGTTTCCTATGCCCAGGCATTCTTCTTTGGTGTCGGGGCGGGGACATATTTTGGTTTCTTGAACGCCTCTGCCATCGCTGCCGCTCTGGTTTTATTCACTTCTCGATTATCGCCAGGTACTAGCTCCACTGCACGCTGGGTGATCGCCTCTACAGTTCGCGCATTTCGCCGGCGTGTCTGTACTTTTCGTACATTCACTGGTCAGATGGTTTTCGGTGCACTTAACACACTTAACTATCTGCAAATAGCAGTTGGCGGTCGCGTGGCCCCATTGTTGGCATTTCTTGCATTGCACCGTCCCTTTTTTGTTATAGTATTTTTCGTAGTATGCGCGGGCATGCTGGATGTAGCGCGCTTTGCTGGATAGTTCGGCTATGGTAACTTGCTTGGCGACAATGACCAAGAAAGTAATGTATTTCGTGTTCTGCATCTTCGACACTCTTTTTACTGCGATTCCGTGCGCATTCAGCTCCCCAAAAACTTCATCCGCGGTAATGTCGCCCGGCATTCCTCGCATTACGTATGCGTGCGTGCGATCCTCCCGCGGGGTGTACGTGGCAGAGAACGAAAAGAAACAGTACGCTTACTTAGCGTGCCTAATAAGAGCGCAAACGTTTCCTCTCTTCATAACGTATATGGTACATCTACACAACGATATTCCGTACGCTAAAAGTGCAT
>JARFOC010084621.1:0-14278 GCA_031763485.1 Osmoderma eremita
TGGTTAAGCGCCGGAAACTGTTTGCAACGATTCTTCGCTCTACGCAAGAAGATTCCTATTTTCCTGAAAGATGAAGTTAAATCTAACACTACAGAACTTGAAAATCAAATGGTAAATGCACAATTTTTAGCAGCCCTTGCATTTTTAACAGACTTGACATCTCACCTTAACGAATTGAATTTGAACTACAAGGAAAACAGCATAATATTGCCAACTGATTTGGACACATAAATGGATTCAAGCATAAAATTAAGGTCTTCAAGTATTCATTAAAAAAAATTATTTTCCGGTTTTTCCAAGTATTTTGAAGAAATAAAGGGTTTCGAGGAAGTTTCAAATTTACCTCACATAAAATACATTGACACAATTGCAGAAGAATTCGAAAATCGATTCAGTTTTTACTTAACCCCTTACAATTTCAGTTGAGAATGTGAGCAAAGCAGACCTTCAACTGGAATTGTGTGATTTGCAATCAGATCATCTTTACCAAGGAAGAACTGAAACTGGATTGGACTTTTTCAAGTTGCTGTCAGAAGAACGATACACCAACTTGCGAAATTTATGGCTTACACTGGGCTCAATGCTGGAAAGCACCTATCGTTGCGAATGCAGCTTTTCCAACATGAACTTTATAAAATCTAAATATAGATGTTCCCTCTCTGATAAGTCACTTACTCAGTTGCTTCGTTTATCAACAACAAATATTAAAGTTAATATTGATGCATTAGTTAGTGAAAACCAACATCCTCAAATTTCCCACTGACTTTTTTGTAATTTGATGTTTTTTTAATAAATAAATAAATTAAAAATTAAATAATCAAAATAATATTGTTTCTTTGTATACCATACCTATTAAAACTCACTGATAAAGTTGCAGACGAAGTATTTTATAATGCGGCCCTCCAAACCGTATGTTTTTTAAGCGGCCCTTGGGGCACTTGCAGTTGGACAGCCCTGATGTAGAGCATTAATTTTTGCGGCGTTTAAAAGAGGTGTGGCGTTTATTCCGAATCAAACCAAATCCTCGTTTTTTATTCTTTTGCTATCCATCTCAAAATAATTGTATTGCAACTTAGTTTTGATACAAAAATGATATCGTTTTAGTATCACATACGGAATTCAATATGAATGTGGTTAACGGGAATTCCCCTACCAACGTTTGACGGCGTTTACTTCATTCGGCTTCATTTTCTAGCAGCGTCTATTCGAATGCGGCGTTTATTGAAATAGCGGCGTCAATTAGAACAAATACGGTATATGGTGTACAAATTGACCCAAAAGCTACGGGTGGTTAACCCTTGTCAAATTCTCAATTGAAAATATAATACAAAAAGGTTGTACCGTCTTCACGAGGCTCTGGAAGCTCGGACTTTTAGTCCACAAATAAGGGTCATTATTCGATATCTGTTGATAGAGATACCTGCAATTTAAAAGAAGCATTTCCAATACAATTTTTCTTTTTCTTCAAAATTTATTTGATAGTAAAAAATTGTCAATAACCGTTTCGCTGAAAATGAAGGCAGATATTTCGAAAACCCATGATATTTATATTGAAATATGCTCAACTGATATGCTGATATCATAAATTCATAACTTAACCAAACGAGCACGGATTTTTTAAATCTATGTGCATTTAACCGTATATCTCTGCTCCGCAGTTAATTATTCAGAGATAGTTAAGGATTATAAATTACAAATTGATTCAAATATTTGTTCCGCAAAGGAATGATTTCGGTGCAAATTCTGTTTTGTTCACTTCTTTTGTTTGTTCTTGTTTTATATATACATACAGTAGTATATACTACAACAAGATTAATCATCAAAACAATGCCAAAACAGAAATTCCGACCCGGGGGCCGACCCTGTTTGCTCGTTTGTATTTATTAGTTCTTTGTACAAAATATTGTATAGAACACGTCAATAAAATATGATAAAAAATATAAAAACAGTATATGTAAATGGGACAACCACAAACGAATTAAAATAAAACATTTATGAAAACTTAGTGAAAAAAAAGTCTTCGTATTTTTTTAGATACCAAACTTTTGTACTTTAGAAGTGATTTTATAGAAAATACCAACCCAACTTTAGATATCAACAGGAAAGTATGAGAGATTTAATGTTTAGATGTATTTTTATATTTTTTTGGTTTTTATTCTATTGTCATAGCGCAACATAAGATAACTGTAGAACATTTTTGGAGAGGTTTTATTCTTGAAGTTAGGTGTTGAAGATGCGAATATGTGGAATCGGCTGTTCAAAACACAAAATAGCATTATAGACTTTTGTGTAAATTTTCTACAAGAACATCAGCGTAGGGAATTGTTAGAGTTAACACTTCCCAGGCAACACGCTCCAGATTTTTATATCGAATAAACGTTTATTCAACGTAAAAAACTGAAGTACATTGCTTAGGTTAAGTTTATAGAAACACACCTCGTGGCATTTCTTTTAGATAACTTGGCACTTTCCTCCACGCAAAGTGGATGTTTGCAATATATGTTTGGAAAATATTTATGTTTCGGCCCAACTTAATAGAGAGCAATTTGAGACATATGTATGTTTCTGCGGTTTACAGCTGCATAGAAGCTTGGTTTAGAAATCCTCTTGGATTTGCAGCGACATTAAATGAAATAGTTTTCGTAATCGAATATCCAGATGTCGATATATCTTTCGTGGTCTTAAGCAAGTTATGCGGACCCTATGTTACCTTGACCAGAGAGTATTGGGCTCGCGTCCTCTTTTCTTGCGTATCAAAGGATACAAAATTTAAAATGCCAAAGAAAACTCTTATTAAAGATGTAAAAGGTTACGCTAGGCAAAGCATTGGAAGAACTTGTATAATCGGCAACTTTGAACTCATTTCAATTGATTCTATAGATGTACATCCTAAGTGTTGGGAAACCAGAGAAGAATACCAAAGAGGGAACGAAACCATATCGAAATTGCCTGTTGTTAACCATGTAGTCGAAAGGAAATACTGTTAAATAAATAGTTATGCAGTACCTCGCCTTTCTTATACTTTTTCTTGCTCTATTTTATTTCGATTCAACCTTATGCATCCCCGACAATGACGGTTAAGCATCTGAAGAAAAGAGTTCTAATTTAGACCAGTTTATACATACATTTCGAAAAACTGCCCGCACGTGTTCGCGTGAAAATCATGATACATACAATTAAATTAAATTGATTGTGGTAAAAATAAACGGTAAAAGAATCCTTAGGGTACACCCGCATTCATAAATATAAAACACATAGATATACATACCCATGTAAAATGTACATATGCAGGTACATACACAATTAAAAATTAGAAAGTTTAACCAAAGTTAAAATTATTTATCGATGTGTAGGTATGTGTGGAACCGTTTACGATTACAATTTATTAGCTGTGAACAATACAGTATCAATTTAGCACAGATCTCCGTGACTGACAGAAACAAATTTTCTAATGAGATTTTCCTTAACGACTTGATTTTCTGAAGTTAATGTGCAAGTTTACGTATTTTAAACAAAGCATGTAACTTTTGTAAGATAAAGCTAAACAAAGGTATTCCTGCATGTTATGTGAGAAATATTTTATTATGTAGCAAATTTCATGGCTCCCGAAGAGAGTGTAATGGCACAGACATTTATTGTCTCATTTATATCTAGCGGTTCGCGTTGCCTTTCTTTGCTCATTTTATGACGACGTAAAGAAAATATTCAATTAGGCTGTAAGTTTTGTTCGACTGTTTCTTATTTTGTTATTTGAAAAAAATTCTTCTAAGAAAGGCTTGCAAAGAAATGGTTCTGGTGATAAGAATTGGTGTTCAAAAAGTTAAACTATAAAAAAAAACATTTTAAAACACTAGAAAACTTTTGAAAAAATCTATAAATAGATTATTTGTTAATTAATAGCAATCTATTAAGCAATATAACTGTTTATAAATTTTAATTGAAATATTGTCAAAATTCTTGTAGTGTTTTTATATAGTAGCCATTTTTCAAAATTCCAAATTCATAACCAAATTCAAAATTTCAATATACGTAAATTAAACCTATCATTTCCCATATATGTAGTATTGTTATATTTCGGAAAGTTGTCTGGTTACATCAATCAAATGTAACAAACGAACTCAACTTTCATAACAGTAGTTTAAATCATATGTCCAATTGTGTCATATTCTGACATTAACGTCTTTGAGGTTAGTGTTATTAAAAAGTCAATTTTGTATCACTGGATAGTTTGGCGCCCAACGTGGGGCCAATGCAGTGACACAAAATTGACTTTTTAATAACACTAACCTCAAATGCGTTCAGCTGTTTTTTTTTATTATTTGAAAAAAATTCTTCTAAGAAAATCTTTCAAGCAAATAATTCTGGTGATAAGAAAGTAAACTGTAAAAGGAAAACAGTTTAAAATACTAGAAAACTTTTGGAAAAATCTGTAAATAGATTATTAATTAATTACTAGCAATCAATTAAACAATGCAGCTATTTATACATTTTAATTGAAATGTTGTCAAAATTCTTGTGGATCTGTCATATAGTAGCCAATTTTCAAAATTCCAAATTCATAACCAAATTCAAGATTTCAATATAGGTAAATTAAACCTATCAATTCCGCTCTATGTAGTATTGTTATATTTCGAAAAGTTGCCTGGTTACATCAATCAGATGTAACAAACGAACTCAACTGTCATAACAGTAGTTTAAATCATATGTCCAATTGTGTCATATTCTGACATTAATGTCTTTGAGGTTAGTGTTATTAAAAAGTCAATTTTGTATCACTGCATAGTTTGGCGCCCAACGTGGGGCTTGACTTTTTAATAACACTAACCTCAAAGACGTTAATGTTAGCTTTTTCCTACATCCAACATAATTGTGAGAAGTTTCAATATCTGCTTTAAAATTACATTCTTTTTATGTACTTCAAAAGAAAATAAAATCAACTTCAAACCAAATTTTATTACTTAGAACCTTTTAATTAATATTTTTTAATATTCAATACTTTACTCGTCATGATAAAATTTCATTGAGATAGAATTTAATGGTTAAGTTTACATTATTCAATGTCTTTTGCACAACTCGATGCATTACATGGGATGATTAATATTTAACAGGGTCGGTAGTAGGTGTAAGTAAGTTGCCAAAAACAATTGAATTCTTGGAAAATCAAAATATTAACCTAACAGAGGCACTCGCTGTATTAGATCGAGTTACTAAGTGATTAAAAAATATTCCGGGCGAATTTTGGAATAAATCAGCATCATTGCGACCCTAGTTTGCCAATATTCGAATAGAACCAGATACTATCAGGTCCAACCATAATGTCGTGCGTCTGACAGGAGTGTAACCGACCGCTTCACGTTCTGTAAGTAATGTCATGGTTGAACGTGAAGCGGTCGATTACACTCCTGTCAGACACACGACATTATGATTGAAGCTGATAGTACGTCTATTGCCAAACTGCAGTTTATCATTATTTATTTATGCATCAACACGTTTTGATTGCATTATCCTTATGCATATTAGACCAATTAGTCAACTCCATATATACATTAAACCCCAACAACTTAAAATAAATATATAGGCCGAGATAAACATGTCAGTTACCACGCAAGGACTTTAAATCATCCATTACAGATTTTCACGTCAATTACATATCAGTCAAACGCTTGCAATCTGACGTAACGTTGATTAGTAATGAAGTACAATCGTTTTGGTTTCCTTTCAAATATTAAAACTGAAAGTATCTATCTGCAGATATATATTTTGTTCGATATTCATTGCTATAACAGTAGATAAGACCATCAAGAGACTCGGATAACGGCGCTAGAGCATAAGTAAGAATAATTTTTTGATTTATAGCACATTAGTAATTTGCAATTGTTAGTGGAAATGTCATCTCACTTAAAGGTAACGCATTCGAAAGATCACTACATAAGTAGTTACCCTATCTCACGTATTTGTCTGCATATTTTCTGGAAAATTAAAATGCAAATGAAATGTCAATGTAGCTGTGGTGGAAAACTTAGTCGACCGTGACTTTATAATTGCGTTTACATATGCTTACAACACGCTGACCATAAAGTAATTTATTTTTTCTCACTAGAAAAAATAACCTACCTACAGCAGAAGTTAATTTATACATGCTTAGCGCACCATAATGTCTTACGTATGCAAATATGTATTTATGATGATATAGGAAGCACAACTAAAGCATATTATTTGAATGATATGATATCCTAACAATGATAAACGGCGTAACTTATTAAATGTAAGAATTTTACTACGCCCTGATTGTGACCTATTTGAATAAAGCTTTATTATCCGAAACACACCCATCTTTCACAGTATGTGGTCATACATAACTAAAATATAAAAGGATGATTGATTGGTCATCTGCAAGAATGCTTTAATTAATAATTATTTAAACATGACTAAAATTAATCAAGATAAAAGCATGTATGACTGACTGATATCAATTTGCTTCTGCAGTTCGCATAAATTTGCTTTTCCGAAACTTAATTCTAAATCAAATCAGGTGCCTCCACCAATTTTGAAAATATAAATTTTTCTTCTCAAGGATACAGTCATCTAATGATAATAGAAACTCAATACAAAAAATCGGGAACACTTTGGGGATGTGGGGGGAAGGTTGTTCAAATATTACTCCATAGAGGCTAAGTTTCGCTCTCTTAAGTAATAGTACTTAAGAGAGCGAAACTTAAATTTATTACTCAGACAATTTATGTAATATAATCTTCCAGAATTTATAGTGCATGAAAACGGAAGTTTTCATCCACGATCAAGACCGGAAGAAAATTATAGTTTTACGTAAATAAATATAGCATTAAATATAACGAATTTTTGGCTAATTAAATACAGGGACTGGACATGAATTAACAAGCTTAAACATTTATTTGCAAAAAAAACAATTATTTCAAATACTACATACATATAACCCAGATAGTGCAAAACATATTGTTCCATAGAACACCAGTACTAATCTTTTTATCTAACATAATTAAGGCTTTTGAATGCACAAAAGCACCAACTTCCCTCCTATGAACTTTGGACACTATTTTTCTCTCACAAAGTATTTGGAAAAGAATATTTCTGTGGGCTTGAAATCCTTAAGTGAAAAGTGTATCCAATCATACAATCTCTTTAACGCGGGCGGTCGAGATATCTGTATACAGACTGCTGATTTTCTATCTCCGTATATGAGTAATTTCTTAACACTAAAGCTACAGATTAAAAAAACAGGTTACAAAATGTTATAACAATGAATTCAGAAAAAAATAAGCATTTAAATGACACCATGGCCGACTAAGACTTCCATTAAAAAAATACAAGTTTGTATTATATCTCCAAAATAATAGTGTCATGGATTTTTAAATGACATTATTAGATTCTACATTAAAAAAAACTGTACTAGAAATAGTTATCACCTTTATTTTACCTTGAGGGGTTGTGAACATATTTGACGTTTAAGTTTTTGAAAATTTTTCTTGAATATCTCACATACCTTGCACTGGATAACGAATGTGACACTAGCATCAAGTATAACTCTATTTTCCGAGGAACTTTGTCCATCTAACCGATTTTGTATCTTTAATATTAAGAAAGTTACCCACATGCTGAATTGGAAAATGGGAAGCCTGTGTTAGGGAACTATTTAAAGTCCGAGATCAAAACTGCAAAATCGTCTTAGTTCCTTACGATGAGACTTTTCGATTGCGCGCCTTGCTGTTACCACGAAGTTTAAGGTTTTGTAACAGATCAGCAATAGTTGAGCTACTTTAGAATAGTTGGGGCTAAACAACTTTCATTCGAATGTCGCAGTGATGTAACTGCATATTTACGCTAATTGTTTTAATTTCATTATTTTCTTCATATCCTTAGGATAGCACCAATTATTTATACATTCTTATCGTTAACACTTTACCCATAAAAACGCAGTTGTCATTTTTATCTTATTATTACTGCCTTAAAATGTCAATGATGAAGACGTTATTTTCCATTCTATTATTTACCAACATACATATACTTATATCGGTGCCAGACTTGAGAATGGGAATCCACGTATTCCCGAAACACGTGTCGTCCCGAATTAATTTAATACTTGTGCGGGAGGAGTAATCCGAACAGTGTGTTTATCGTGCTGCCCCACAGTCCTTGCTATCTTTACTTATAGTATTCAGCACAGTTAAAGATATAGTAATTGAAATTAATCAAACGTAAGAATGTTCTATTTGCCACACGTGTAAATGCATTTAATTTACACGGCTACTAAACTTACAGCCACGCAAGTTTTAGTTTTATTATATAGTTCCTCTCGTTGATTCTGCACGGAAAGTGGAGATATTTAGATACGTAGAAGTGTCATAATGAGGAACGGGAGATCAAGGTCAGATAAGAACGCCTATTTGTAATTATACGTAATCGCAAACGTAATCTATGTAAGACACAGAGGCAAACTGGAAAAGTAAAAGGTAGCAATATTAAAGATGATAAAAATTATTGCGATTATAATCCAAGAATGAAGTTGATTGAACTAACTATTGGACGGGCAGGTATTGGGTTTGGAGATTTTTTATTGAGTGGAATTAGATTTAATTAAAAGTTTAGCGATATCCTCTGTAATATGTCGTTTATTTTTAATTTCCTGATGTGTATGTAATGATCGATCTCAATTTTTTTCACTTTTTTATTTGAAGGTTTGTAAGTGAGAGTGCCACTCAATAATTTTTCAGTTTTTGTAATATTTGTCTCTATTCTTTGCTACCGTTCATCCACCTTTGTCTGATTGAACGGTATCTAGGAGTAATAATCAATATCAACAGCGAAGGGATATCAAAAACGGGTAGTGTACAGTAGATTCAATTTTTGAATTTGGCGCGCTCGCGCATGTGCAATTGAACTAAAACCAATTCCCTCGCAGAGAGAAAGTCAAGTACAGTCGTTACAAAACCAGTCATGTGCCTCTTACTTCACTTCACTGTAACACAACAATTAGAAGCTATAAATAATGTACATACAGTATTTACAACTATCACAGAAGCTACGCATTCAAAACAGGTAGACTTCTACATAAAAACAAATTTTCTTGGTTAAAAAGAAGTCCCCACCGAAATAATAAAAAATATATGTTGACATAGATTGAATCATGGACAATTAGAAACGAAAATTTCCGGAGATATTGATTCTGCTGAAACAACTTTGTTTTATAGTTGTTTCAACAGAATCAATATCTAGATCGCACGAAAGGTTAATGAAACAAGTTTACGAAACAAAAGGGGTGAAAAGATGAAACCCGAACAGCTGCGGGAGTGATACTATTAGTAAAATAAGAGGAAGTGAAGAGAAGGGCAGAAGATAATTTAAACAATGGAAGGAGATGTCTAAAAAAGGCATTACAAGGCCAAACCCAATTGCAACATAGTTTTAAGGTGGAGAAACCTTACTTATTTACTGTGTAAATAAGTATTTTGCTAGTGCGTTACTTCCGGTAATAATTAAAACGTTTCCGGGATATGAAAATTAACATGAGAAACTAAGAAATTTTTAAAATTGTTTTACAAGCACATTTCTTCAAATATCCGTATAATTTTCAAGTCTCTTGATGGAAAAAATCTGTTTTAATACACCATATCCCCACCATATTTAATTTAGTAATTTTAATATACCTAAATCATTTCAATCAAAATATAGGGTGCGGCAGAAAAAACTCCACAATTTGAGAGGTAGCGTGCAGCCGATAGCGACAGAATAGCGTGGTGGTTTGCATGTCCTTGAATAGCCGCATACGTGCCGTCATTGCTTGGTCAAGCATTTTTCGTTGACCAGTTTATTGGAAATGGCGGATCCCCAATAACTACTCCATGTGCCTTCCGCATTTACTTTGCGCTCGGTCGACGAGACCCGGTTCCCGATAAGAAAACCATTTATTCGTAGGTGTCAAATTTTCGACAGACAGGCTCTCCATTGAAACATAAACCTCAAGGTCGACGACGGACTATTACAGGTCCAGAAATTGTTGCTGCAGTAAGAGATTCAGTTCAACAATCTCCTCGACGTTTCGCAAGGAAGCATGCATCAGCCTTACGATTATCTGATCGATCTGAGAAGAATCCTGCAACGACATTTGAAAATGCATCCCTATAAGATTGTGTTGGTGCAAGAACGGAGTGAAAGGGATTACCAAGTCCGTAGAAACTTGTGTCAAGACATGCTTCGGAACATTCACCAAGAAAATATGATCTTTTCAGACGAGGCACATTTTCATTTGTCAGGTGCAGTAGATAGACAAAATTGCAGGTACTCGTCTGAAAACAACCCCCAGGAACTCTATCAACGCCTACTCCATAGTTCCAAAGTAACAGTGTGGTGCGCTGTTTTTAATTCTGGCGTGATTGGTCAGTATTTTTTTTTAAGAAAATGGTGAGAGTGTTATCGTAAACAGCAATCAGTATTGTGCCAAAAACTAAGTGAACTGTTTAATGACCTTGCAAATGTGTGATTCCAACAAGATGGCGCCACAGCCCACACCGCACGTCTATCACCGGCATTGGTGAGGGAAATGTTTCCTGGACATGTTACAGCTATGGAACAATGTATGGAGCACCCTACACATTGCTCTTTAATTCAATAGGCGCTCCATTCATGTTTCCGTAGGTGTATTTCTTTGCGGGGGATATTGGATGGCCACCACGTTCGCCAGACTTGACGCCCTGTGATTTTTTCTGTGGGACTATCTCAAGTCCAAGGTATACCAAGAACGCCCTCAAACTTTAGAAGCCCTCAAGGAAATGTTAACTAAAGAAATTGAAGCAATCACGCCCGACATGACTGGGAGAGTAACGAACAACTTCAGAGAATGGCACAACCAATGCATCAACAATGGAGACGGCCATTCGAGTGACGTATTGTTTAAAACACATTAATATTGCGCATTCTTAAACGGCATTATGTGTTCTTAGATAATAAGAATAAAAATGTCGTATCTTACTCGGTTTCGTTTTTCTTAGTTTTTCTAATAGAGGGGGTTCTTTTTGCCGCACCCTGTATTTGATGTCTATAAAAAAAGAGCATAAAGCATAAGCTTTCTAAAATAAAACCTTAAAAGTTCGTGAAAAGGCGATAAACCTTAAATATTCATACATATTTTATGAATAATTTCATAAATTAATCGCCTGCAAGTTATACTACCAAATGTATACAAGCCGTGTTCTAGTGGTTACCTGCACAGAAGATTTCTTTAGTTTGTATTCTAGCTTCCTCGCTCATATAAACAAAAAAAAATTAAATTAAAATTATCAAATTTAATGCTATTAAATTAATAACAAAAGCTATTTTATTATTTTCAAGATACTAATTCATTAAATTTAATTGTATACTGTATTATCCGTTGTTTAACTTTTTTTTTGAGTACAATACTCATAATAAACCAAGAAGTTTCTAAAATGTAAGAAAAGAACAAGGAAATAGAGTTAATTTGTGAACCTAACTAATTGGTTACCACAATTCATGGTTACTTTTATTTTACTTTTATCCGCATGCATACAAATATGTTAAAATATGTACTTCCACACAAAGTTTTCGTTTTACGCCTGTAGGATATACTACTTGAATTGTAGGTATTCTGCTTGGAAGATTGCCTGAATTCGCACACCGCTGGTGTTTGATGGGTTGCTATATAGTAGCGTAAGCTCTCGTATAGAGAGGGCGCTGAATGCCCATTAGGAGCCGATTGAGAATATGTTTTTAAAGTAACGCCCATGCATTATTTATAGAATTCTCAATGTTAAACATATTTTAAGGATCCTTTAACTTTTAACTCAACTCTAGCAGTTGTAAACGAGTGAACGTAAAGTCTTTGAATTCAAGCACAAAAAACTTCATAAATATATTCATTCATTTATATCCATATCCATCCGGATTATTTTTAATTTTTGGACGGGTGTTAATAGTTTTGAAGAGTTCACATATTTTATTAACATAATGGACATAATGAACGTTGATGGTCATTATCCGCACAGAAATGTCCATTACT
Source organism: Osmoderma eremita (assembly GCA_031763485.1). Taxonomy (NCBI): domain Eukaryota; kingdom Metazoa; phylum Arthropoda; class Insecta; order Coleoptera; family Scarabaeidae; genus Osmoderma; species Osmoderma eremita. The sequence goes on from JARFOC010084621.1 coordinate 12,047, forward strand.
TGACAACTTAGTGTGTCAACACTATGTATTACTTGTTTGTTTGTTTTACCATTTTTAACTTTTGATTGTTTTATTATAATTTTCCTTAGCTGTGTCGATAAAATTTGTAATTTTCATGACAATAAAGCACGTTATTATTATTATTATTATACTTACATCTTCTCGAAAGACATCAGTCAGATAACAGAGCATTAGTGGTGTCCTGTATCATTAATTTATAAAAACTTTTCCTTTTTTTTTTATTAATTGCATATACACACACTTATTGTATTACAGCGTTATATATCCACGTTTATTAATGTTTTTTGTAGTTTACTTGCAAGTATTGTAGGTTTTGAATATGTGTATTCGTTGTATATAGTCCTGTAATTGGAATCTCCTGTTGGGCAATGAAACAATTATTTTATTTATTTATAATTTTGTTTTATTCTTTATTAGATCTGTATAACCATCGGTAACATAGTGCTAAAATTGGAAAAGCTAACACTGCCTGCACAATTTACTTTCGAGAGCTCCCGTACGAAATGCAAAATAAATAGAAACAGAAAATACCGTATAGGGCAATAAAAATGCATGTTTTTGGTAAATAAGAAGAAGAAAATTATTTTTTGGAAGCTCAAATCATTTTTGCAAACAACTCACTCCACCTATAAAGTAAATAACAACACGTTCTTTCCATTTACCCACCATACTAAAGACTGATTTATTGTATGGCGATTTCTATTACAAAACATCACGTCAACTGAGAAGTAACAAAACAAAAAGCGAAATTACTTCATCATTATTCGTAACGACGTTAAACTGCAATCCGTCAATAACAAATGACATAGTTGCACGTCTTTTCCCATGTACCTCAGACATAAGGGGAATATAAAATGAACTCTTTAAGCTTACGGTTTGCCCTGGCGCTTTTTATTTTATTAAAGACAAAGACATACGTCATGTTCGATCGCAACAAAATGCAGGTATACTTAGAGATAACGGACATGTCATAAATCGATGATTTTCGTATAAAAAAATCTCGGAACGATTCGAGTCTTCTCCAACTTCTGAATGGACGTTGATATGGTCTGATGTATGCATAATGCAAATGTGACTTATCAAACTGTATTGAGCGAAAAATATATAAACGTGTTTCCGTTGTTCGCACTGCAATAGAGTAGAATATATATTGGTAGTCTATTTACCCGTTCCTTCCTGTTTGTTTAGCATTTTGTTAATTTATGTGTGGAGTTTTCGTAATCAGATATCTTTAACTACGAACAGATGCAGTCTTATACTAATTGGAATAATTATGCTTACTCTGTTTCAGCTCCTTATACCCTCTAGTTTGGTTTCTACGCTCCTCCAAAATTCCTGGATTGCCCCTTAATACGTGTTCCTTCAAGTTTCCTCGATTATCGCTTATCTTTATTTTTTTCGGGCAGTTTTAGACAGCCGAATTTCGTCAAGCTTGGTAGGTGTAGTTACCCATATATCCTCAGTGCAACCTGAAAATTTCAGCTCCCTATACCCTCTAGTTCAGTCTCTACGCTCCTCCAAAGTTCCTCGATTGCTGCTTATCTTTAATTTTTTCGGGCAGTTCCAGACAGACGAATTTCGTCAAACTTGGTAGGTATAGTTACCCATATATCCTCAGTGCACCCTGAAAATTTGACTCGTCAGAAATCGCCATCTTAAATACAGAATCCATGGTTTCAATCCTGAAGGCCATACTCCATTGGAGATCCACACATTTTTAAGTCTCTCTGAGCGGAAGCATGTGTACAGTGCAAAATTCCTGGCCAATTTATATGTGAATAGAATAGATGGTTTACGACTTATTGTTAGCAGGTAGGTACTTCTACATATGCATCCATCTGTGTACCTTCAAACTACTTTACAATTAGTGTGTTGTCTGCATCCGAACATCAAGGGTTGTGCCGCAAAAGAGAATCCTAAAATTTTCTAGCAGTTACAGTGACCACACATCATTGTTAGCGTAGGATTTTGCGTGTAGGCAAAAATATGTGTGATGATGTCAATTGATGTCAATGGCGTTTAAATACCGATCTAAGAGAACGAGATCAGTTTTTTTTTCCACCAGGAGATATTCCACCCCATACCACTACACTACCTAACGCCGGGATAGCGCAGTGGTAAGAGCGCTAGGCAACTGTACAGGATGTCCGGGTTCGAATCTCGCTTGCGGCAGCCGATTTTTCTAAGATCAGTTGCAGCAAGGGTGGTCGG
>JARFOC010084640.1:0-14276 GCA_031763485.1 Osmoderma eremita
CTTCGTAGTTTCTGCTGAGGATGGCAACCTAGTTGCCGAAATACGTATCCAGGAGTTCTTCACTCATCGAGGTGGTAGCTATTTCTTTCTTGCCCAAAATAGAGTTCTTCATACTATTAAATAACATTTCTCCAGCTGTTATTTTATTACTTTATTTTATTTCTTCATCCATTCTCTCTCTCTATCAAGTTTTACACTTGAATTAGTTTTCCTACCCCTATTTTTATTACATATTATTATTTTGTGTTTCCTATAATCATCGGCTTCGTCTTTTCCTCGCTAGTTTTAGTCACTTTCTTATATACTTCCATATCGCTGCTGGGCGTTTTTTCGTCCCTCGCTATAATTACCATGTCGTCCGCAGCAAAAATGAAGCTGTGGAGTTCCGTTTTTGCCTCTTTTATTGCCTCGTCCAATACTACCATAAATAATAGACGCCTCAAAATACACCTCTGCCTAAGCCCCAAGATTGTTTCTAATAATTTCGATTTACCTTGTTTTGTTTTTACATAAATGTTCGTTTCCAAATATAAACTCTTCATTACATACCCCTCACTAATGTTTCTGAAGTTCTTCTTCGTCTTAATATTTTCCATATGTCTTCTCTTTCAATATTATCAAAGGCATTTCAAGTCAATGAATCACAAATGTATATCTTTCTTTTCTTTTATTGCTTTTTCTCCTATTTGCCCCATTATGCTTGCTAGATTCTGTTTTGCATCTCTCGAATGTCGGCGTAGAATTTTATACATTAAGTTTCTACAAAATCTTTTAAATAATAGAATTGATTGCATTTCTTTCTTAAATAATTTTTTTCTATAGACCTAGTCTATAATCAAGACATTCAGATGCGTTCTATTTACCCTCCAATAGAACTAATATAAGGCCTACGATCACCTATATATTTAATGTGCAAATCCTCCGGTGCCATCTGTGATACTTGTGACATTAATTTGGATTCCCTACCGGATATTGTGAGGACTACGGTGTAGTAATGCCTATATATTGCCATATATATTCTATAATTATTATTAAGATTGTAATTGTGTTCTTACATTTTGATTTTTTCCCCTTTTTTTCTGTACTTGAGTGTAAACCAGTTGGAAATAAACTATTATTGTGGTTGTCTGGTGTTATTAAACAGCGCGTATTGAAGAACATAAACTGTGTACAGACACAGTACCTTTTAAACATTCCCCGCCACTGCATGAAAACTTCGATGCCATGCACCAGAAAAAGATAATGGTGAACGTTAAGAACGACACAAACTTGAGAAAATGCGATCGCGGTAACAGAAGTTGGGAAAATATCGTTATAGCATGCAATAAGTAGGTACAACAGGGAAGAAGTACGTAAAAGTAGCTGTTAGATTGGATCGGAAGGAAAGTTTAATAGCTTTCAAATATTTCCGGGCGATGTAATATGCCAAGAAGTTTTTTTTTCTTTACGTTGTATATACGAACAATAGTAACCTAGTTGAATTTCTATGGAAATTGCTCGCAGAATCTGGTTTTTGAAAATGAAGTTAAGTAAAAATACGATATAGAATTATAAAAAAATGATTACAAAATGTATTTTTTGTTAATAGCTGAATGCTTAGTATATTGGGGATGAATAAATGAATGATAGAACATAACATTTTTATTGATAGTTTATTTTTGAAGTTGTTCCTCTGGTTGAGGTTATGTTCTCTTACATCTATACAGAACGTTTTTGTAACGTTACACATAGGTAATTCCTACAGGTAACGTTAAGCGACATAGTAGGCAACCAGTTATACGTTAACGTGACGTCAGTGCGAAAAAACAATTCTTTGTGTCAAATATTTATTTATAAATTTAATTTTTTTTATATTTATGCATACATCAATCAGCTATTCAGATGATAACAGTTATCGACGTGTACAATCGAAATTTAGAGCCACGTATTAATAACAAATTCTGTGTGAAAATCGACAAATGTGCTACTGAAACATTACTATTGTTGTAAGTAGCATATGGTGAAGATGGGCGAAAAGATGCAACCAAAAACAACACTGATGGACATTCATTTTAATACAGTGCGAGATGCAATACAGTCCGAAAAACGATTGAGTGTGTGATTTACAACTGAAGAATTGCAAATTAATTAAGAAACAGTTAAGCTAATTTTAACTAAAGAATTGGGTATGAGAAGGTTTGTGCCTCGAATCTTGACGGATGAACACAAAGAATGTCGATTTGATGTTGCGACTGATATTTCTTCAAATGCGCACCTTCAAATGAACCTTCTGGTACAACCCAAAAGAAAAACGTTGGGGCATGCAATGCAAATCCCCGGGTTCAGAGCTACTTCACAGTTTAAGATCACGTCGCACAGTGGACGGGAAAAGCATAAACAAAATCGGCAAAAACTGCAGGAAACTTATTTTGAGCAGAATATCTGAAAAACTATGTTTTTATATAATTTTAATAAGTGAGTCGATCTAGACTATAGCCAAATTTGCAGGATCAACCATTTATAAGTTAGAACATTTATTCAAGCAAGTCGAGTGATACACGAAAATAACATTACAGAGAGCTACAATAAATAAAGCTACGTTTTATTGGTATAAAGAAATTTAAAATAATGACACTGCATAAAATAAAATATTGCAACAGTCCACTTAAAGAAAAAATTAATCTCTTAATTGTAACAACTGGTGAAAGTGCACTGAGACAAAAAATAGTTTTTAAATTAACCATTTCTTAACTTAATGGTCACTGTGCATCTTTTACAAATACAAATAATATTCTTTATATTAAATTTAGACTCAAATGGTTATCTTATAATAATCATAATACTTAATATTTAGCACTGTAAAAATATTGAAATAGACTTCTCTATTTCTCTCAGTGTGAGTAGCATGATTTTAACATAACAGAGTTTTGGAGTCGTCATGAAGCTCCATTTTGTTTTTCGTTCATCACGAAATGTATTTATATATGGATCGGATGAAATGATTAGAAAATTTAAAACATCTTCGTTTGTGCTTTTCCTTGAGTTTTTTTCGATAGCTTCTGTAATCTTTATTTCGTGCCTCTTGGGCCTTCCCTGACAGCATTCCTATGGGTAAAATGGAAGCAGAAATTATAGTACCCCCATGCCACAAAATCTCGTGCACAGTGTTCGGCATGTAGTACCACCTATATTGCTCCACGTACAAACTTGCAGTTTCCCTGCAATAATTTTCAAATTTCTGTGGATCTATTGCAGTTCCGCTATTGCTGGTGTCCAGGATAATTCTGAATTTGTGGATGAGGTCCCTATTAACATCCGTAATTTCAGAAGTAATGGTGAGATCCATGAAAAATCTGCGTGAGGTATTTCCATCGTTAGTGCTACCCATTGCTTGCTTTACCACATCAATGTTCAGACCTAAAATTCGTTTGAATTTTTTTTTGAATTCTTTCTTCGCATTTTCCTTCATCTCTTTTGTTTCTTTACTGCAGTTCAACTGCGGATCAGAAAATTCTACTGACATAATACATCTTTCAATGGCATGCTTGCTGTCTAAAACTATCTCCATTAATTCAGTATAAGAACATTTAAAATTCGACATTATACTACTTTCTTTCGGAACTAATAATTTTAAAAAAAACTGACAAAGAAGAGTATCCCGGGAACACTAACGCAACGTTAAGTCAGTTTGACAGATAGTTCAACTAATGTACGTCAATTTTACGTCGGTATTTCTGGGGTAACAAATTCAACGCATACTCGGTCCTGGGATCGAGTTGTGATTTTACCGGACGTATCCGACCAGAATCAGCAAAATAACTATAAAAGCCGTAGATTGCCGCAGTTGATATTTGATTTTAGCCGGTGATAAAGGGTATAGAGGACATTATAGTTTCAATAACACCTTGGCGCACGTTGGCGCAAAATAGTTACACGCTTCTAACGTTCTAAAAAATGGTACATCCCAAAAACTCTTGAGAAAAACTTGTTACAAATTTCTTCTGAAAACCTGTTTTACTAACACATACATCGAACAATTCTGCAGAATTTAAGAGCACCCGTAAAGTAAATTTGCTGATTTCTGTATTTCCTGAATTTCCTGGAATTTTTGCCGCTGCTGGACCATTGTGCGCCGGCTAGTGTGTTTCTAAGATCACAAGGGAATAATCCACCCGTATTTTTTAAGTGGGAGCAAACAGTAAACCAACATCACTTTTCAAAGGTAGTGTAGAGAATTTTTGGCCAAACAAGCAATTACTTAATTTGATCAGCCTATCTATTCGCCTGACTTAGCTCCCTGATTCTTCCTTTTAAATTATCACACTTCATATGTATAAATTTACTTTTCAAAGTCTGGCACTGTCAATGCAAATTTTTATATATTCGCACACAACAAAGACGACGATTTACTTCCACCCGGCCTTAGAAATATTTCGTCAAACATCTCCGAATAATGTCCCGACACCAATTTTACCTCATCCACGCCGTAATAGTCGAGGACCGCGGAAACGGGAGCTAGAATTTCTTTGGGCCGTGTACACATCCAAACGCGCCACCTCGTTCGCAGTCATCTTCATCGTCCCTCCGGCGGTAGTTTCCAGACGCGAGAATCTAGTTATTAATATTTATTTTCATACGCGCCCCAGTATATGTGCATATGTATGGATGCGAGAGTTTATTCCCGCTTACGGGAGAGCGTGTGAAAGAAATTTCCGTCCCTAGTTTATCTCGAGCGCGCTCCTCCGAGGCCCATTCGCGCTCGCTACAGAATGCGATCTCGCTCGAGTAAAAGTTTCAGTAGTTGCGGTGTTTGTTGTACAATGTATAGTACGGGTCTGATTTATTGAAGAAGACGTTGGAAAAATGTGTTTCGCAAGAAATGGAGTTCGTATAGCACAAATGAATGTTTAAAACATTCAATATTAACTACAAGCGTTTGCGATTAATAAATTAGTAATTACAGTTACCTTGCAAAATGTTGACGTAAGGCGTTTCTTTTTGTAAATTTGAAATTTCTAGAAAACGAATTTCTCGAAAAAATATGTGAGATCCTCTATCTCCAATATGATACGGTCCAAACCCGGAAGAAGTTTATCATACACTAACTTTGGCCGTGGAAGCCTTCGTTCTCAAATATCTAAAAATTCCGTTTTTTTTTGTTATGTAGAGTACGTTTCAATAGAGAAGGGTACATCACGTCATCAAAACCTGCGCGAAGTATTACGTGAACACGTTGATTATTACCGGGCGCCAGTGTTCGTTACTTAGCAACGATGCACCCACTACCAAAATTCGTACATTCTCTATATCTCTATTGAAATGAGCTCTTACAGCTTTAAATTGATCTATTCATGACTTATTAACCCTTTCGATACGACGGTAGGAAAGCGCGCACCCATGGCTATCGCGTCGGGACAAACTCTTCCCACGTGACGCTTGAGTAGCTAGCGCATGCCAGTGTTACAACAGCTGTTGAGTTGACGTTTAGAGTTTATTATTATGTCTGTAAAAAGAGGCCTTAGCGATCAAGAGCTTCGACACATACTTGAAAGCAAAGACGAATACGTGCCATACGAGTTTGCAGATTCCAGTGATTCCGAAGATGATGATTTGGAATTTTGGAGCAAGAAGTAGAAATAGAAAATGACCAAAGTAACGTACCAACACCCGAATCTAGCAAACAATGCCCTAAAAAAGACCAATTTTTAGTGAGTATTTGATAATAACTTTGTCTCTCCTGATATAAATTTTGATAATTCACACTTTGGAGTAAACCAAAACCTAGGCATGCAAGAAGATTCACGCGAACTTGATAAACTTTCTATACTTTTTGGTTGAACCATCACCGCCCAAACAAATAATTTTGCAACAAACTTACAAAACAAATTGGCATTATATAATAAATGGACTAACAAAAACAACTAGGAGATGTATGTTTGTTTCGGCATGGGCATTGTTCAAAAATCAAAACTGACTGATTACTGGAGAACAAACCCAATAGTGGAAACACCGTTTTTTTTCGTAAAATTTGCTCTCGTGGCACTTTTCTGCAAATTTTGCGAGCATTGCATTTTGTGGATAACGACAACGTAGATCAAAAAGACTCTCTACGAAAAATAGATACACTGAGAGCAAAGTTCAAAGGAGCATTTTAACCTTTCCAAAATTTAGCAATTAATGAGAGTCTAATACTCTATAAAGGTCCACTTGCTTTCAAGCAAAACGAAATCGATTTGGAATAAAACTTTTTGAAATATGAGATGGTGAGACTGGATTTGTGTTAGATTACATCGTCTACACTGACAAGAGCACAAATATTGTGCGTACTAGCAACCTAGGCGTGAGCGGCGATATCGTAAACAATCTAATGGGATCATACTATGACAAAAATCACAGCTTACTTATCGACAATTGGTATACAAGTTCAACACTGCTCGAGCATCTGTTGCAAAAGAAAACACCTGGATGCGGCATCGTACGCGCAAATCGTACTGGTATGCCACAACATGGAAACGTTCAGAATGGAAGGTGGGTATCTGCACTCACGAACAAATTACTTGCAGTCAAATGGTGCGACCAAATGAATAGTTCACATGCTTATTTCCGTGGAATAACCAGTGGAATAACACTAATTTCCGCATTATGATCTATATATGCTACTTAATCGTTCCGCTTCCCAGATGTATTCACAGACGCTGTGTTAACTAACAATAGTACATCCATCATTTATGCCAAAAACTGGAGTACGTCGTAAAAGTTGAGGCACCTGCCTTAAGGGCACTTATGAACTGCTGAACTAACTGCTGAATTTTATCTACTCATATATCACCCGCACTTCAGAGTTGTTTGGTCACTTACTCAATACCTTTACGAATTTATTCAGTCAACATTTTCCTGGAAACACTAGTGTGTTTTCATTAATAATAAATTTTCTAGAAAAATGCATGAATCTAAAGATTATATTATAGACATTAAGAATAACCTAGACTATTGGGCTTTCGCAAAAGTGAAGCCTGCTGTACACAATATCGATAGCTAAAGAAATATCATCTAGACAAGATGACAGAAATGAGACGAATCCTCAATAAAAATTTGTATTGGCGAATCTCATAATAAAATAAAAGTTACGTGGGAACTTATAACTAATAAAACGAAACCAAAAGCGCCGACAGAGAAAAATACTGACTTGTCTGCCACCGAAGTAAATGCATATTTCTGTACTATTGGTGAGAAGTTTGCCAAAAACGTACTGATCCATAACTCGCCTATAGAGCTGCTACCAAAGTTGACTTTGTGAAACAGAAAATCTTTCTTCTTTACCTTTAATGGCGACTTCCGGTCAACCGGAGGTTACATCACTTCCTGTGAAGCTAATTTACTCTCAAACATCAGTTTGGCCTAGGGCAGTGTACCTAATCTTTAGAATTTCTGCATATTTCCTTCTCTAATATATTTTAATAGACCGCTCAACTTGGAGACCCTGTATATAGTACATCTACTTCTCTGTTGAAATACGTAAAAACTGAAGTTGAAGTATAATACTGGCATACATTTTCAATACCTGTGCGGATAAGGGCTATTTTCCACTCCAATTGACATTTGCCAAAGTTATTCGAGCCTACAAGAAATGAAATGAAAATAACGTCGAAAACTATCGTTCGATCAGCATCTTGCCTGTTGTCTTAAAGGTGTCTGGGCGGGCAATTTCCGATCGCTTATCCGCATATTTTGAGAAGAAGGGTTTCCTGGTGGATGTGCACTATGGGTACAGAAGGGGTCGCTTAGTATGCTCTGCTGTCATCGAGGTAATATATCAATCATATCCACAATGCATTTGAAGAACGCTACTATTCGGAGTTAAACCTAGTTGATCTATCAAAAGCGTTCGGTTCTGTTAGTCCCGACATACTTACCGGGAAATTGAGTTATTACGAAATAAGAGGTTTAACGCGCGAACTGTTAAAGTCGTACTTAAACGACAGAAAGTAGGCTACTCGTGCAAGAACATGTCCGGGTCTGATAGCGTTAAATGCTGAAACTAACTAATACGGTGAGTAGTCTTAAAAGTAAGGCTGAAACGTTTCTGGTGATTCAAAATATTTTCGTCGCCCGGTAGCAACAATTTTGTGTATTGCCAAATTTTCAATTAAATTTTTTATTTATCGTAAATATATTTTTTGGAACAATATACCTACGCTTTTCCAAAAATAAATAAAAGTTTGCGACGAGCTGTATTATTATCCGATATTCTACATATGCACAACAATGGTGCCAATTACAAAACCTTTTCTAGAGGTTTAGAGCCGGATTGGTCTTCTTAAAATGGCCCTACATAGACGGTTTCTGTCATGTAGTAATAATTTTGTTTGATGTCTAGCTGCTCGCGCTAGTTCTCTATTGCCTATGTCGCATTGAGTGAATAAAAAAAGGAACATGGACAATGACCAGTCTAAGATGAGGCTTTTGAAGATGGAAAAAATTGCTAAACTCAGCGTGTTAGACCTATCGAAGGCTTTTTATTCAATACTTTAATTCATAAGTTTACACCAACAATCATTAAATTTACTGAAGTCTTTCCTAACAAATAGAGTCCAATTGACGAAATGACGAGAATCCAGGTCCAAGTTTATGGGATTAATCAAGGCGTTCCATTTTGGGCCCATTGTTATTTACCATTTATGTTAATGACATCGTCAAATGTCAGCTGCTAGCACATGTGCCTATATGCAGATGACACATATCTCCTCATGCAAGCATCCGATTCCAAAGAGCTCGACGGGCATTCCAAATCAGCGAACAGTTCGCCTCCAATGTCTTCAAATGTCTTCAAACAGAGTGTAAAGAAAATATTATTGGTAGGGAAGTACTATCATGTGAAACACTTCCTGAAGGATGAGGACGTCAAGGCATACCCTTGAATATATGGTTGCTCTTTATTATTTGTTCTGCTTGTGTTTGCACGTATGTTTGTTATATACATTATTTATTTATTAAGTTACATTCACTGCCTGTAGGCATAATACCCACGTATTCTAATTAACATATTTCTGTAATGGTTTTATTAGTTATCCTGAAGGTAACCGTTCTGATGAGTGAAAATTATGGCAGAACCCCAAAGATTGCAAGCATGAATTCTGATATTAATTTAGAGAAAAAAATTAATAATTTATATAATTTCACATGTGACAATAAAAAAATGCAATCGGGAACAAACATTATTACCTCATCATATTTTATAATCACAAACAACTAAAATTTACGTGATACCATAATAAAAATCTAATGAAATTTATTTGTCCACGCTTGCATTTGCGATTGGAAACGTAAATATCCCCATAAATTTTCGAAAAAAGAATCATAATGCCTCACCGTTGTTAATTGCGTTACCTTAGACCCTATATCTACTCTAAATCATCCCTTCATATCCCTTGATATCTATTATCTGGATTATCTGACCCTGCTTGCCTTTGGGAAGCTCTCCTCGTCCTAATCTGTATCAAATATAGCGGAACCGTAACCATTATCCCGGAGAACGGTATTGATTTTATCTTCGTCATGAAAAATTACCAAGGACAATTGATTTCACGATGGGAGTTACGTAAGGGAATTTTTCTTTCAAAAAACGGCAAAAACATCTTGTGGTTTATTTTGCAATAGTTCTACCTGCAATATCCACCTTAAACTAAGGCTATTTAAATGAAATATTTACATAATCAGTTACCTGATAGGATGCTGTATTTAAAAGAAACAATTACATTCTACCGAAAGAACTTTACACGTGGACCAAAGAATGCTGAATGGAATTTCTAAAATAATATTTCTTATGTTACGTTAAATTTAATTTAACAACCGTGTTAATAATAATAATACCATATATTTAATAATTAAACCATTACACAAAGCCTCATATAATGTATGTAGTATTTTTTATACATAGTCGATCTAATAAAAAATAATAATAGAAGAAATATATGTTTAAATGATTTTAAAAAAGATTAAAATTAATGTAAAGATGTAAGTAAACATATAAGTATATAACAAACATAGAAAACGAAGGAAACAAACCAATAACAAATTGATAAAAATTCGTCAACTGTGTAGCATTCCATATCTATGAATAATTGCTTCACAATTCTCTTAAAGGTCTTAAAGGTAGAGTTTTGCTTCCATCTATGTTAATGATTTCTGTGTCCCTGTTATTCTATGATATGGAATGAGTAAATTGTTTCTATTTCTAGTAGAGTATTCATGGCACGATGCATTTATCAAAATCTTCTTTATTATTGTGAACATTCACGAAACGGTAAATATATACAGTGATGCCAGAGTAAGTATCCTTACTTTCCTGAATATGTTTTTACATGCTACTCAAACATCTTATTGTTTTTTTTTGCATATTAAAAACGCGTTCACCCTCGGTTGACACACCCCAGAACAAAACACCATAACACACCAAAGAATGGAAGTTTGCAAAATGCAACATCCTTGCTGCCTCAAAGGTGGCCACCTGTTTTATTCTTCGTACCATAAATAGCGCAGAGGATAATTTTTTTATTAAATTGTTCACGTGCTTGATTCAAATTCGTGTCTATTGTTATCCCAAGAAATGTAATTTCAGATTTTATTAATTCTTTTTTTGTTGTAAACAGTATTGTTTGGGTCTTATCCACGTTCACTTTCATTTCACTAGCGGCAAACCAAGCATCAGCTGTATTAACTAGCTCTTCGGATTTCCCCTTTGTTTCCACGATACCTGTCTCGGCGATTAAAATGGTTGTATCGTCAACATATAAGCAGACTTCGCCACTATTAATACACATTGGAAAGTCGCGTGTGAAAATTATAAACAGCAGGGGGCCCAGCACAGAACTCTGCGGTACTCCACACCTGATAATCTTTTCTTCCGAGAGCTTTATTTTCCATCTAGTAGCTTGACTCCTTCCATTTAGACACGATTTTAATAGCTTGAGGATATTTCCTCTGAAGCCGTAGTATTGTAAGTTGTTCAGTAACAGATCATGTTTTACTGAATCAAAAGCCTTGGATTCATCTAGCATACTCATTCCTACTACTTGGTTTCTGTCGATAACCTGATAAATATGCTCTACCACATCCATTATGCCACTGGCTACCGATTTTCCCTTTCGATAGCCATGCTGCTTGTCAGTAAAGTAAGCTGTATTTTCAAAATAATGAATTATTCTAGGCGGTTTATGTCTTTTGATGTTAACACTTTTGCGATATTTTTTACTTTGACTTAGAAGAATATGAATAATACCGTCATCTCAACAATTATAAACATTCTAACACTAAATTGAACTGTCAACTGTTACAGCACATTTAAGTATTTATATTACCCATGCGTCTGTACATAACCTCAAATATTTTATATACGTATCGTCTATGTAACGTCTCAGTGTAACGGCAGTCAATCTCGGCTTAAAACGACTCAGAAATTCAAAGTGGCCCGCAGGTATTTGCCACATCTCATCCAAATAAAACAGGCAGTCAGAAGATGCTGCTGAAAGCGACAGCGCTAGACTTGCCAGACGAGAAAGATTCGCCGACATTGCCGTCATGAAAAATAAATCATATTGCGTGCGTATGTCCGGACGGAAAAAAATAACAAAAGAAATGAGATTTCTGATTGATGTGTGCTCAAATGTGCGGCCAAGAAAGATGCCCGCCTTCATAATCGAGTTCGACAATATTTATTTATGAGCACCACGCCGCTATATGTGTGCCTCTGCGTATATAGTACTTATTGCTGGTTGCTGTTTGCAGTGGCAGTGAAGTCTGTTTGCTCTTCATATTTATGTATGAATAACCTCGCGTATGCGACTCCACGAATGATATTTGCCTTGCTGTTTGCCTGTTCTTATCATCGTTTCTCGCGTGGGGCAAGTTTTTATAACTTCTAAATTATGCATTTACGAAAAGATTTGGCAACAGGACACATCAAAGGCTTCGCAATTAGTTTTTACACCGCGCTAACTCACCGAGAACGTAATACTAATTTATACGATAAAAAACAAAGGTTGAGTGACAAATGTCCAAACTACCTCCTTAGCAAGGGTATTTTGGATGTTGTTACCAGCAGGTGTTTGTGGTGAACTATCGTAAAAAAGTCGTAGCAGCGAAGTTTCACACCTATTTTTTTCTCTTCAGCCAATGTTCTAATTCCTTAGCGCCCCTGCCAACATAAATTTGATATTCGGAAAACAAGAGGAAAGTTTTGTAAGCGCGCAAAAGTTACCGTTCGCCCCCATGGAGTGAAATGAACATCTGTAATTTCACAACGAAGGAGCGAAGTTTATTCGGATCGATACGGCTCCCACTTTTCACTAAAATGCTAATCGTCAAGGTGCCAGTAATAACCAAGGAGTGATTAAAAGTACTTGTAAACCTAATATGTTGAGAAGAAATTTTATTTAAAAATTTCAACCGGGATTCCACATCAGTATGATAACCTGCATGATAATGAAATAAAATAATAGATGGCGTGTACCTCAGAACATATACTACTCCAATTTATTGTGACCCAAAGCCTTGCTCTCTCAAAAAAAATGGAAAAGAAACTAAAATAAATTTTAATAACGACAAGTCGTTACCCCGAAATAAAACCTTCTTGTTTCACGTGCTTTTTCTTCTTTCGTTTTCTCCTTTTTTCGAGGAGAATTCCATTAACATTTAAGGGGAAACGAGAACAAGAGAGATCGCCTCCATTCATTAAACTAACATTAACACAGGTCTGTTTCAGTATGCATACAAAATGATAAAGTTTTTGGGAAAATTCATTTATAGGAAGTGTTTTATGGCGTTTCATAATACGATATTCACATTAGAGCTTATGGGCATATGAGCTTATGAAAAACTAAAGTACATAAAACGAGTTTACATATTTATTTCGCTACGACCTATCAAAAGATCTTGGATAGATTTCAAATCCAGTAAAAGACTTTAGTTTGAGGTATGTATATATTTTGCTGTAATAATTATGTAGAATTAACAGTACCTTTGTTTGATAGACCTTCTGCTAATACAGGATATTAAAATTCCTCCACGAAATCTCCTCTAGATCTGGGTGTTTAGGGATGTATACCTCTTTGTGTGTAATAATATCGTATGACACTTATCTTACCCCCATTTTTTCTTACTTTACAAATATCCTGTAACTATCACGTCTATTAACAGCAATCGGTATTCCCATGTTGTTTGTTATTCAACATTTAATAACCGTTATTTCCTAGTTAGATTTACGCGTGTAATAAACAGATTAGTCAATTCTCCCAATGGATAAGTTAGACATTTTTTCTCGTTATAAAATAATGGTGTTCTAAATCCAGCCGGAGACAGTTAATGGCACTAAAATGTTACTACAGTAAGCAAAATTTTCTTTGAATATACTTTAAAGTTTATGACACATACACCAAATGCAGAACATTACATAAAATATTCGGAAGGGAGAATAACGCCAGGGTAACTTTCACTTGCATCAAATTGCAATTTGACTTGCATCAAATTGCTGATTCCGAAATATGAGACATTTATCCCTAATGGTTACTTCTGTGCCAGAAGTAACCATTAGGGATAATGGAGTATTGTTTAGAAAAATCGAGAGAGTGGTTATTATGTCATTGAAACGTCGCTTAATATTTTGAGCGAAAAAAAGAAATTAGAAAAATCCATGGTTAAAATAAATTTTAGCCAATAACATACATAATAAAAGATGTTACCGGAACGAATGAACATAAGAAAACGTTAATTTTGGACCAAAGAACTTAAAGACAATTGGAAAATAAAAATAAGGAAACAAACAGTTCCACACATTTTTGTAATTAGTATTTGAAGAAAATTATATATCTTTTATGTAATTTTATATTGTACATAGTAACTTCTAAATTTAATATTCTATTTCAGTTAATTAAAACATCAACTCTAAACATTTTAGTTGTTTGTTATATAACCACAGAACCCATACCTAAGATATTTTGATTCTTATAGCTTATATCTATTTGGTGTAATTACAATTTTGTTAGGTTAGAATCCATCTGTCACTTTGTCATACGACAATACTTACAGTAAAGCTGCTTGTGTATTCCATTATGTCATTATAACAGACCGTCTAGATATTCTTAGGACTTTAGTTATTTAGTACCTACAGATCGTCTCAACCTCCGAATGCAGTACAGAGCTTATAAGAATTCGATACATGGTTGGCAAATCGTCGAATCAGCTGTACATTATTACTTCCGGTTCCATTATTTGGGTTTCTGACAGTTAAAATGCATATTTTG
>JARFOC010084661.1:0-14274 GCA_031763485.1 Osmoderma eremita
TGATTTGTTTCTTTGATAGCCAGGGAATCGTTCACAAAGAGTTCGTGCCTCAAGGTCAGACAGTTAATAAACATTTTCACCGAGAGGTTCTCGAAAGATTCCGAAAAAGAGTCATGCGTGTGAGACCAAACATCAAGAACGATTGGATTCTGCATCACGACGATGCACCTTGTGACAGCAATTTCCATACACGGTTTTTTGCCAGTAAGAATATTTCTGTGGCTCCTCAGCCTCCTTATTCACCTGACTTGAGTTCTTGCGACTTCTTCCTCTTCGCTAGATTGAAAATTCATCTGAAGGGACATCATTTTGGGACACTCGAAAACATTAAAACTGCTGTAACCGACCAGCTAAAGGCGATTCCAATATCCGAGTTCCAGCACTACTATGAGGAATGGAAGAACCGTCTCCAAGGCTGTGTGGCTTTCCAAGGGAGTTATTTTAAGGGAGACAACGTTCAATTGTAATTATATTCAAATAAAAATATTTAAAAATATCAGTGCCATTACTTAATTTACACACTTCGTATGTAAATACCAAATTTAAAATATATTGAAATTGATTTATAAAATTTGGTTTTATCTACTTTTCACATCGAAAATTATAACCCGAAATGAAATAGAAGTATTCAACATTTAACTTTGAACTGTATCTAAATCACTTTCATTAAATTACGGATCAATGCCCTCCAACAAACTAAATTTCTTACGTCGACACCAGCATAATTAATATCGCGAACTTGTGCGCACAAAGAGCCTAGAAAAATATGTGGAATGCCGTTAGTCGTTAAGCTAATAAAACTAAACGGAGGACGTGACCGAACAATACCGTATTGCAAATAAATGAGTGTGCGCACGAGTGGAATAGAAGAACATCAGAACTTCTTTATCTGCGATCCGAATAAAACGGTGTCGATTTTTACATATTTGTTACGAATTGCTTGATATATATTTCGTGGTAGAAATTTTACAGTTACGTATTAGCTAGGAATGTTCGGTTATTGTTCTTCGACTTCTTCCTGCTAAGAATTACTAAAATCAAATATAACAAATAACAAAAGAAACCTTTTCAAGCATTGTATTCACTACAATATATTCCCAATATATATTTTTAGACTCCTTAAGGATTATATATACCTGTTATCAAAATACTATATATAGTATGCGCCTTATAGTATGAGGAAATATTTTTAATCTATCTTGCTCAAGAGGTTTCACATATCTGTTTTTTGAGTGATATTTAGCAATTTAAGGTGGCATTTTATGTGCAACTTGTGATCATCAGTTGCTTCTTGAAGTTGTACGAATGTTCCTATGTACCTACATCTAATTGCAACATCTATTTGATTCAAGATTATCTTAACTGTTTGAAAACCCTGATTTTCTTATTTCAGGTTGAGTCCTTGCCATTTTGCAATGTCCATTGCACTGATTGTGAGTCCACGCCTTCTGAATAATTTCAGCATGCATCGGTTGTAAATTTAGCAACTTATGATACTTGTTGAAGCCAACAATATCAAAGTGACCTAAGAAACTTTCGGAACACAACTTTGATGTTGTCAAAATCGTTGAGGCATGAGCTAATCCAAATCTAACTGAAATTTCAGTCAGATTTGGATTAAGCTCATGCCTCACACTGCCAATGTACAATTTCATTGAATTATACAGCGTGTTTCAGAAGTTATGGTTAATTTTATATGCAAATTCGAGGTCTTATATACTGCAAACGACACAGTCTGAAATTTTTTTTCACAAGCATAGATTTTTGATATTGGCCCAGTTTTGTAGGATAGTGACATTATTTGAAAATTGTCAAAACTTAATACACAGTCAGTCAAAACCCAAATACATTAATTTTTCATTAATTTTGAATAGATCATTCTATATTTAAGGTCATAAAAGAAAAGAATAGTTTAGGTGCTTTTATTTTTATTATTCCATTTAAGGCAACGCATGTTTGGTTCACCCAGATGATATGAAACACCCTGTACCTCTATATGAAAATAATTTTAAAATGTTAAGTGTAAGACTGTCTATAATTTTCGTAAATAACTTTTTTTCTTATATAATAACGGATACATCAAGCTTTACCACAATAATGCGTCACTCGGTGTGTGGAAAGGAAGAAATAAAACCTGATAACAATTTCAGTTGATTACACTGGTTAACAAGATTTTTGTCCCAAGCACAAAAATCCCCGATTCCCAAATACTTTTGCGTGCTGAAATCAATTATGTGTCCAGAATTTCTCCATCACCCTTAGTTTTTATGTTCCAGGATATTCGCTTATCCACTTAAAATATGCATGCATAGATATGTAGTATAAGAGAACATGTCTTGACGTTATTTCAGTTGTCGGCTGGAGCTCGGAACTGATCAAGCAGCATGCAATGGTTAATGTTTGAACATGTCTTGACGTGTTAAGACCTGCATTTCCCATTCCTAGATAGCATCTCTTGTTATTTCAGTTGTTGGCTAGAGCTCGGTGAATGAACATATACGCTGACGTTGTTAACGTTTTAAAAAGTGTTGCGTTGTGGTGCGTTCAAGCTATTGTAGTGAAACCGCGAACATTTAATCACCTGTAAAAATGCCAAGGAAATGTGTAAACCACCCGAACTCTTTTTGCTACATTTGCGGCGAATTATCATTTAAATATCAAAAACGGTCTTTCACGCCTCTCCTTAAAAAATGCTATGAGCAGTATTTCAAGTGTAAAGTGGGTGATGAAGACAAAAACTGGGCTCCCCATATTTGCTTTGTTACGTGTGTCACGCTGTTTCTATGATTTGCAGGGAACAATCAGATCATATCACCGATTGATATTTTTGTCTAAGAAATATAAGTGATATGATTTCTAAATCCAAACTTACTGTAAAATATCCTAATATTCCATCTGCAGTGAGACCAGTGTCTCACAGTCCGAAATTACTTGTGCCTCCACAAAACATGATACTAAGCGACGATGAAAGTGCTGATGATACCAAGGCAAATGGAGCCCTGCTATGTTAGCAGGCTACTGCTGGACGCTGAAGAGAGATGTTTCTGATGCAAAGTACAGCCGAAAGTCATATATCATTTTCCAAGTAAATATACCACTTTGTACGTCATTTTTTCATGATTTATACACGTATTATAATATATACTTTCACAAAATTTCATTGCTTTGTCACTCTGAAACCCTGCCTGATAGAAAAATTCTGTAAACTGATATGAAACAAAAAAGTACACCAAGTTCACCCACTTTACCTCGTGGGACAAAATAAATCTGAAATTTTGTTGACCAGTGTTATTGAAGAAACGGACTAGGAAGTAAATAAACAACGGATGAACCTACTGTACCCTAACTGATGATAATTTGCTATACTGAGGAAATTCGTTGGTCAGCGCAGAGAGAAAACCCCTCCTTTCTATTCACGAACATTGTCTATCAAAAACGACTATATACGTATCTCGCAAAGAAATATAAGTATTATTAAAAAGTTGATAATATTAATTTTAAAGCTATTAAGACGCATAAATTTGCATAATTTGATCCAAAAAGCACCTACATCATCCAATAAATCACATATGCACCTCGGAAAACGGCGATCGATTTCTCTATTCAAGATAGCACCTTAGCACCTCATTGATAACCTGTATGACGAACTCTTAACATCGGTCACTCCGAGAGAAAGTCTCCCCTACTTTACCCGACCTTGATTCGTAAGTATTATGATCCACTTATCCGTTTAAATGTTCGTTACAAGCATTTAAAGGAAATATGGCTGGGCTTCCGACTGTTACGTCAGCTTCCGTGTGATGCCCAGGTGGATCAAATCTAGTATCTGCTATAATCGGTCTGTGCGGATTCGTATTTGCTGCGTTAAATCTGGATGTTATATATTAAATATGATGGCCAATTGATGTGACGAACAGTATAAAACTGCTAGATTCTAAATGACATGTGTCTCGTCCCGTTACCAAACCAGATTTAGCGTAGTTTATTTTGATGTTTTTTAACGGTATATGTACATAAATGAAACAACGGTAGAAAATTTTGGGTTAGATCAAAGCTCAGAGTGCTGGAACTATTAAAATGCATATGACATCCAACCATTTATGAATGCATATTTGAATTGGCGATTAAATCTTCCGTACATCATCTATAAAACCTATTCTTTCTGTGTATTGTATTACAAACTCAATGTCTGCTACTCTTCTGTACATATGTCGACTATAACACTTCCTCACAACTATGTAGGTCTTTACGTAAAGTAGGTCAGAATTAAAGCCGGCTAACACATCGTCTCTCATACCGGAGTACCGGATTTAAAAAGTGACACATAACGATATGCCTCCAGGCACGATAATCGAGATAAAAAAGTCGTCGATACGTTATCACAACATCTTTTCTATATACATACATACCTTTAATCTATTTTCCCTCTAACTCGGTTCCCTCGCCGGAACTCAATAACAAAATAAACACACCGTTGACTTTCCACACTACTTCTTCAATATACACATCCAAGAAGAGCTTTGACCGTTTGTGACCGCGAGGATGGGCGATAAACTAACAAGTCGCGGTGCTCAACGCCGGAGTACTTATACCACCAATGACGTCATTGCAGTTCCATTGCCGAAGATGTGCCGCTTCTTCTTCGGTACGAAGACATCGGAACGTCGATCGTGATGTTCCGGTGTATCGAAGTAGGCTCGGTAATTACGATATCAGAATATCTAAATTAAATTTGGTAGAGGAGTTTGATATTAACGTTAATATTGTTGTAATTGTGAAACTAGTTTTACTAAGAAAGAAATTACTAATTGACCTATTCACGGTCAATATAAAAATTAATCTCCGATTGCGTCCGGTATTTGTCGTAGAGTGATGTTTTAATATCTATCACCTATTGTAGTACCTATTGACTTAGAAAAGTTTTTAATGAAGAATAGGGTGGCAATTTATTTTCTTTAATTTTGTAATATCTTATAGTACAAAATGCTTAAATCCCCTAATAATTATAAAAGTATTTCTAGCCTTTAATCCAACTAATGCGTTGTTCATGTTAGGTATTTGTATTTACTATTTCATCAATTACATGTACTTATTCATATATTAATCCTTCAGATCCAGGTAAAATTAGTAATTAAGGTATTTTGATTCAATATTATTATAATTATAGGGTTTTCTAGAACTTCCCGTTTAGATTTAATTTACTCATAATCCTCACATTAAACGTGATACTCCTAACGTTTGGAAATTCCAAAGCTCATACTAGGATATCATTAAACCATTGTAACCCCTAAATATTTTACAGGAAAATACACATTTATAAAGATCCACTTTATCATCATTAAAGATTTCTGTGTTGTATTCTTGTCTTGCTCTCCGAATCAATATAATTAAGAGTATTGGGGCCTTACTAATCTAGCTACTAAAATAGTATATGCTAAGTATTTAAGAAAAAATCATCTATAGAATAACAGTTTATGCGTAACAATAATCTTTTTATCGTTGTCTTAAACTGTGCATAAGTGCTGATTTTCTTAAATATTACTTGGTAATTGATTATACGATTTATATCCCACAAAATGTAAACTTTTTTGGAAACGTATAGCGAGCTTCAGTATAAATTAAAATAACTAATTAGTACTAATAGTAGTACTAATCGGATTGCTATTGTGAGTTTACCTCTGAAGGATTAAATTTTTGCAGGTAGTATTTGTTTATTATTAGGCTATTAAGAAAAATTTAAAGGGGACTACAGGTGCTGTTTTAGATAACAATTAGTAAGGAAAATATTGAAGTTCTGTGGTACATATGAACATTTTATTCGAAGAGTGATGATACAAATATATCTTCTATCGAACTTTTTTTTAAATAAAACAATGTATTGGTATAAACAAAATAGTGTATTTGTTAATATATTTGTGTACAACGGGTACAATATAATAGAATTAAAGGAATGCAATAGAAATAAAAACAGATACTGTAAATAAAAGTAGAGAATACACTGCACACAATTTTAATGTAAATGACATTATTATAAAATCGGGCTTAATGCGACCCTGTAGTATTTACTTCGGTACTTAAAGACTCCCATTCCGATCATTTTTATAACCTTATTATCTTTATACAAGTTATTTTAATTTATCGTGAAGCTCACTATAAGTGTCTGTGTTGTGTCGATGATCATTTTAAAAAGTATATTGATTCTTAGGTTTATAAACATAACATAAGACTTCCAATATACAGGCACACCCTATATGTTGGAAGTATCTCCGTCTTCCATTACTCCGGCTGTATGCTAAATAGCAATTCGATATCTTGGGGATATAATATAATATTAATTGTGCATCTTTAGAAAATATATTCGGATACAAGGCCGTAATTAGGGGGGGGGGGGAATTTAAGGGTTGAAATTTACTTGAAGAGCGAATGCCGCAGTTTCTAAAAACATCTCTATTATCCACCCACTCCTCCTAAAAACATTTTTACTTTATTTAATTCATTTCTACACTCATTCCATCATTCGTTGTCAAACTAAAGTGAAGTTAGTTTTATTTATTAAAAGGGTAAAGCAACATTTTAAAATTATGATGGTGAATATTTAACATAGAAGTAACATAGAAGAACAACAAGTGAATTCTTCATTAAATAGTGGTGCTAGTTGTAGTGGCACAGTGAGGTTCAAGAATGAAGAAATAAATACCCCCTAAGTACAGAATTAAACAACAATGATATCGGATTATTTTTAAATGAATCCGTAAGTGACGAAGTGAAATATAAATTAATAGATGGTATATCTTCAGATTATTGAAGATCTTTAACTACACTTCATTCATATCTGATTTTGGAAGTAATTTGTTTTGTGGTTTCCGAGTTACAACCAGCCCCATCTTTACGCATGGGCTCGCTGGAAGTCCAGAGCCCCGCGATCAATGGGGCCCCCAAACGTTAGCGACAGCAGCGGAAAATTTCAATCACTATACAAGATTCGATTATTATTACAAGGTTTACAAGCTGGTTGCTGGTTTAGTCTTGGCTAATTTGTAAAAAATTGTTGTGTTTACTTTAGATACCGCAAATTTCGACACCGCCAATCGACTCTGATTGCGATTTGGAGCACTTCTGTGCATTCGGCAGTTGCGGGACAGCGACCCCTCATAACTCGACTACTAGAACCAACACGATATTGTGATCAAGTACACGCATGACAAACTTACCTCCCGCGAGATTCATCATAAAATCAACAGAATCGAAAAACCGGAAGTGCCTCAAATCGCAATCGGATCCTATCGTCAGTTGCGGAAGAGCGACCCCTCATAACTCGACTTCCAGAACCAGCACAATGTTCTGATCAAGCACACGCATGATTTGAGGCACTTCCGGTTTTTCGATTCTGTTAATTATATGATGAATCTCGCGAGAGGTAAGCTGATCATGCGCGAAATTTTTCGCTTCGCCCAAATAAATTGTTTACTGTTAGGATATGATAAATCCTTTGCTTGGTCAACTAGACCGTTATTACGGATCGATTGTTTGTGGCTGTGACGAATTTGCTAAAAATCTATTACAGTGACAATAGTGCAAAAGAAGTTAGAGGTGGAATGCAGCTAACAGAATATTTTAGAGATGTCCGAAAGAGTGAAAGTGAAGAGGCTATGAGTATTTCAGAATGATATCATCTTCCGGATATTGAAAAAGCCATTAGAATCTTTCTATGCACGACGATCACTAATTGTAGTGGAGAACGGTTCTTCTCAAAACTGAAAACGATCAAAAGTACATTGAAAATTACAATTCTTCAGAAAAAATTGAACAGTTTGTCGCTGATGTCCATTGAAAGAAATAGACTTGCAAGAAGTCATTCGTGATTTTTCCACTCAAAAGTCTGCGAAAGTATCTTTTGTATCGGTGTAGAGTTTTTAAGTATTTGTTCGTAAATTTTGAAAAATTAATTATACCAGCGCTAAGTTCCTGTTAATATCGATTCTAAGTTTCACTCGAAAGGGCCCCATGCATCCCAGTGCCCAGGAGGTTAAGGTGTTAAGGTGCCTTCCTTCTTGTTGCAAACAAATATTGACTCTATTTATGAATGGCATATAACAAGTTCCCGCTCCCAACAAGATCTTGCCCGACTAAACCAGGCATAAAACCTACCGTTTCGAAGCCTATATCCAAATTTCTCTACAATAGTACAAAGCAACTAAAATACGTCTGTTGTTGTATATCTTGCAAGCTAATAGCTATGCAAACGCAATATTTGGATAGTAAGTCTTTACCAAGGACATAATCCAGAAAGCGACCTTTGGAAATGTTCCTGTTGTATGGAGTATGTTACCTGGTGGTTGAATAAATGAAATTGCATTGAAAATTTTATGATATACCAATGTCATTCTAGATAATCTGATATAAAACCAATAACATTTTCTTTTATAGATAATATGTCCTAAAGTGGCGTAAATAACTTAATTTTTAATAGCACTAAACGTATTTACCACCGACCAAATGTCTTATTTCACCTAATGGAACTATAAAAATATCCACTCCAAAATCAAACAATACCCAATATTTTAATGCACAGGTAGTTTGTTACCGTATTGTACCGCTTTTTATTGATTTGTTTATAGAAACAGTAACTCATAAAAAGTTGCATATACCAAAATGCCTTCGTTACCGTACCAACATATTGGTGATTAAGGATTTGACCTGCACCATTAAATAAGGGCAAAACAGATTTGGTTTTATCCAAAGCAAAAAAAAAATTTATTGTTTGAAATGTATAGATTCTTACGTTATGACCAAAACAATTTTTGTATCTCTTATTGACACCTGAGAACAAAATAACATGCTTTCTCATTTACCCCTGTCTTTCTTAATCTTTATTAGCGTGATTTTGTGCATACTATCGCACTTTCTTTCTTCTTGCTTATTATATATTTTTCTCTTTATACTGGTAATTCATATACATAACAGAAATTACGAAGTAAGCGTTGAACTTTTTCGGTTAAGATGTTCTCCTCACAAATTTAATTGCAATCTGAAAGAGTTTCATAACGCTGATATTGATATAACGTTAGGATGAGTCATCAATATAATGATTTGGCTTATGAATAATCTTCGGCGCATTTTGTAAAAAAAAAATGGAGCGAGGTTATACTTTACGATTAGGACTTTCTACTGGAGATACGTTTTTATATTGACCTTATGGAAGCAATCGTCAATATGTTATATAATTTATCCTTCAAATGTCTGACATCTAAAGATAGAAGCGTTTAGTTAAAGAAACAATTTATAGGAGGAAGAGTTCGTGATAAATTTAGACAAATTTCGTCAAAGAAGTTATAAATTTGTAAACAAATAAATACCTGTAATATACAGACTGTCCAAAAATAGTCAGTAAAGATATTACAGCGCATTTCTGAAATGATTTTGAACAAGGAATTTCAATGAACATATGAGCAATGTTTTACTCATATGCAAGATATAAGTTTGCAAAGTGTTTATATAGATACTATTACAACAAAGTTTCAGCTTTAAACGCTAATACTTATAAGAATATTCAGTCACTTGGGCGCTTTTGCTTCTGGCCCCTCCCATTCATTCATAACTGTCATGTTATTATTGAAGTTATTGCATATGTCTTTTTTTAAAGATATTGTTGTGTGTTTCCACTAACTTGTCTAACATTTCTTTCTCTGTCACCCCATAATGTTAATGTCAAGCAAATTCTAAAGGTTATTACTAACCATTCAGATATCTATTTTTCGTCGGTCGTTGTCGCATCGTGCGCGTTCGTAATCAGTTCTACTGACCTTAAAAAATGAAGAGTTGCTCGACATCTATAGGAATTGTAGCCGCTGGCACTTCGGTGATCACTCAAAGCGGCAGGTTACTTACTAGCTTCCGCTCGGTAATTGGCGCGCACTTCTGTATGCGCATTTGCGTTGTTTCCGTAACGAAGAAAGGCTTTATGTAGTAAGTCTAAGATAATTTGATTTGTAACAATAATAATATAATTTTTTGGAGAATGCGCCAGTTCTCATAATGGAAATGGGCCAAATACTTGATTTGAGAATGTCAGACGATGAAATAGTAATGTTAACAACAATAAAGTATCTTCGAATATCGCACCAAATACTCAACTATGTAATTTATAAGCATTATGTTTTTGTTGCGCGTTTGCAGATTATATTTTTGGATTCGCATACGTACGATATTTCTATACACAAGCTTAGGTGGTATTAATAAACAAATAGAAGCAAATATTAATGGATTCATCTTAGATCTTGCTTTTATAAACCGCAGCATATTCACTAATAAATGCAGATGCCACCTTAGACTTCATCGAATAAGTTCAGCCCCTTAAGATACCTCAGAATCTTGTGCAATGAAGTGTTCTTCAGGTCAGCTAGGAAAGTAACTGACTAACCCAAAGATTGAATACTTGATTCGGGTGGCCGCAGTGACACATAACAATGCTCTACTACTTCTTCCTTCTCCATACACAGTCGGCATTCCGTTTCATCCGATAGCCCAAGTCTGCAGTAAAAACAGACTCTTTTAGGGTTAAATTCAAGTTTGACTCTATGCTTACAAAATCGGAGCTTTATGAACTAAAAAAATAACTAAATAAAATCGGAATACCACAATTTAAATTAGGTACACATCTGGCAACTCAGAGCACCGTGTTCTGAGATTGGCACCGTCCTGAATTCACCCGAATTGAGAAAATATGGACCATTGTAACAAAGTGTGTTTGATTTATTTCTGATCATTTATTTTATGTGTAAATTTTTATGCGCTCGCCACTGGCTGTTGGTGCAAATAGAGCAACTCTAATAATAATTCAAAAACGGACACATTAAGACTTAAGTCTTATCAGTGTGGTATTATTGCATACCTACCGTGTCTATGCATCATTAATCACTGATGTTCATTCGTGTTCCCAATAATTCCCAGTCTAAACTAAACATAAACCCTCAATTTAATCAATTACTGGGTGAACTTGGTAATAGTTTTTACACTTATTTTATATCTGTTTTCAGAATTTTTCTATCAGGCAGGGTTTCAGAGTGCCAAAGCAATGAAATTTTGTGAAAGTAAATATTATAATATGAGTATAAATCACGAAAAAATGACGTTCAAAGTAATATATGTACTTGGAAAATGTGCTGATATATGACTTTTGGCGGTACTTTGCATCAGAAATATCTCTCTTCAGCGTCCAGCAATAGTCTCCGAAAATAACAGGGCTCCATTTGCCTTGGTATCATCAGCACTTTCATCGTCGCTTAGTGTCATGTTTTGTGGAGGTTTAGGCACCGGTAATTCCGGACTGTGAGGTACTGGTCTCAGTGCAGATGGAATATTAGGATATTTTACAGTATGTTTGGAATTAGAAGTCATACCACTTTCTTACTTGTAAGACAAAAATAGCAATCGATAATATGATCTGATGGTTCCCTCTAAATCATTGGAATAGCAAAAGGCATATTCCAATTTTACCCACGCTGCAAGAAGTCTGACGCACGTAACACAGCAAATATGGGGAGCCCAGCTTTTATCTTCATCACCTACTTTACACTTGAATAGCACTTTTTAAGGAGAGGTGTGAAAGACCGTTTTTGATATTTAAATGTTAATTCGCCGCAAATGTAGCAAAAAGAGTTCGGGCGGTTTACACATTTCCTTGGCATTTTTACAGGTAATCAAATGTTCACGGTTTCACTACAATAGCTTGAACGCACCACAACGTCAGCGTATATGTTCATTCACCGAGCTCTAGCCGACAACTGAAATAACAAGAGATGCCATCTAGGAATAGGAAATGCAAATCTTAACACGTCAAGACATGTTCAAACATTAACCATTGCATGCTGCTTGATCGGTTCCGAGCTGTAGCCGATAACTGAAATAAAGTCAACACATGTTCTCTTATACTACATATCTGTGCATTCATATTTTAGGTGGTTAAGCGAATATCCTGGAAGATAAGAACTAAGGGTGATGGAGAAACTCTGAAGACTTAATTGATTTCAGCATTCAAAAGTGTAGGGAATCGGGGATTTTTGTGCTTAGGACAAAAATCTTGTTAATCAGTGTTATCAGATGACAATTACCCAATTCACTTCAATTTTCAATTTTAAGTTTCTTATGACGTGTACAAAACGATTAAAATAGAAAACTCTGGACACTCTTTAGAGTGAGAAAGAAGAAATAAGTATGACTTAATGTTTCTATTTCCATAGAGATAAAGTTTAAAAATTACGGTACCCAGTTTGCCAATTTTCTATCTCTACGTCTGTTAAACGTAAATGGGATACAATAATGACCAGCTGACATAAATCTCATAACATGCTGATGATTGATAGATTCCTTAGAATCTATCAGTGTAGTGTTTCGATAGTACATTATAGATAAATAGTTTACGTACCGTTAGTATATTTTGTAATTTGCTATTTTTCTCCGTAATTATCGATATGGCTATTAAAAATATGAGCCGTATATCACTAAAACAATTTTTGTAGCGATTCCTGTAAATATGCGTACGCAATAACAGAAAAGTTAACTAAATTTGACTAATTTTCAACCCTGTATTTCCTATTCTTGGCTCAGTCTATACACATAACATGTGAATCATCTACATTAATCAACATTTTTACCGAGAGGTTCTCGAAAAACTCCGAAAAAGGGTTACGCGTGTGAGCCCAAACATCAAGAACGATTGGATCCTGCATCATGACAATACGCCTGGTCGCACAGCAATTTCCATAAAGGGTTTCTTGGCTAGTAAAAATATTTCTGTGGCACCTCAGCCTCCTTATTCACCTGACTTGAATCCTTGTGACTTATTCCTCTTTCCAAGATTGAAAATTCATCTGAAGGGACATCATTTTAGGACACTCGAAAACATTCAAACGGCTGTAACCGACCAGCTAAACGCGATTACAATATCCGTGTTCCAGCACTGCCATGAGGAATGAAAGAACCGTCTCCAAAGCTGTGTGGCGACCCAAGGGAGTTATTTTGAGGGAGACAACGTTCAATTGTAATTATATTCAAATACAAATATTTAAAAATATCAGTCTCGTTACTTAATTTACACACCTCGTAAATGCATATTTTCTTTTTTTCAAAAACCCACCTGCTCATGTCCATTGACGTAGTCATGTACGTTTGGGGATCGTAAACACACAATTCATGTAAAATGAAATTAAAACTAGTTTTTGAAATTGAAAAGTTGTGACCCAGTGTAGTAGACATGACCTAGAAAGAGCCTCTACACGGGAGACTTGGAGAAAAGCAAGCGCAAGGTCAAATTCTTCTTCCGTTGCCGGCTACGGGAGTAGGATTTCCTTAGTACTCTCTAGTAACTTATATAACGGTCGGTGTTTTAATAATTCAATACGAGACACTTGGATACAATAATGTTTTAAAATGAAGTTTGTAGGAATGATGTAAACAGACAAAATTGATGGAAAATATGTGGATGTATGTGCATCTGAAATCAGTACAATAAAATCTTTTTTATCTCTATTGTCTCAATTAAGAAAGTTGTAATCTGATTCGTATTAATGTGGTCTACATAGCAAATGCACTTTTCACTGGGAATTGCAGTTTTTATAAACAAAATCTCTACCAGTGTTGATTCATTGTATCAGATCCGTTTATGAATACCTCCACTGAATACACCTATTAATGTATTCGTTAAATTACAATTGAATAAAATGAGAAAACGAATTAACTTGCGCCAAATCAACGTATTGATATACATATATTGTTGAAATCACATGCGCATATATTGTGGGTACCTGTATTATGCGTACATGAAAGAAGAGGTATTTGGGTTTAGTGCCAGTCGACAGAAATTGTTTTTAATGCTAGTCGAAACCGTTACATTATAACCAAAAACTTTCTCCTTAGCCGTCGTGTGCGCCTCTAGGTCATCCACTTAACAATGTGGACTGTTTACCATATTAATGAAACTGGACATCCTATTTGGAAACTGACTTTCTTGTATAAGCAGTGCGATCACGTCTAGTCACTGTATAACAATTAATACTTAAATTGGGTTTACGTGGTAGCAATAAGTTGAGATTCGGTTTGGAGTTTGAACAGATTATTTCATCTTTGAACCGTAACGAATTCAATGGGAGAAGATGGATAATTTTATACACATACATAAATTAAGTAATGAGACTGATACTTTTAAATATTTTTATTTGAATATAATTACAATTAAACGTTGTCTCCCTCAAAATAACTCCCTTGGGAAGCCACACA
>JARFOC010084672.1:0-14270 GCA_031763485.1 Osmoderma eremita
CAGTATTATTTTATTCGAAATACTTGAAACATCAAACAAATTTCTTCCTACTCGAATACGTCAAATAATAGATGCTTGCTCCACATTTATAAATGCACCTGAGGCATTTTAAAATACATACAGACACCGCACATTCATGTTTACACAGTGCGAGGCAGGCAATGAATGCAATAAGCTGTCTACTATACATGCTACGCATGTAGGCTCTACGTTGAGCGTTAGGTCGTACAATTGGAAAGTGTCGCTAGTGTACATTTAAATGCATCAATACAGTCTTCCCGAGGTCTCGATAGAGACGGTCTGACGTCTTACAATGCACCCAGGCCTCGCTGAGCTAGCTCGCTGTACTACATAGATAATAAAAAAGGAGAAGTAAAGGCAAGTACTTACTTTTCATCTTCACTCGTAACTCCCTCGACCCTATTCAGAAGGGCGTGTTTCTTTTGCAGCATTTGATCAAATTCGACTATAATTTTAACCAACACTTGTGTTTCAGAAAAGTCTCTTTCCATATGCGGTTCCTCAGCACACAAAACACGAATTGATAACCCGGGACCGGGAAACGGATGTCTCATCACTATATCTCTAGGAAGTCCCAAATCTTTGCCCAGTACACGTATCTCATCTTTGTGGAAATCTTTTAAAGGTTCGATAACTCTACCTTCGGCTCTCAATTTTCTTATCAGTTCCGAATCGTTATGGTGTGTCTTTATTTTGTCGGCTTTATTGGACGCTAAATTTGACGCTGATTCGATCAAATCCGGCCTCAATGTTCCCTGGGCTAGCAGCACTTCTTCCGGTTTGATATTAAGTTCCGCCAAATATTCGTCAGAGATTCGGACGAAAACGTCGCCTACTATCTTCCGCTTCTCCTCTGGATCCGATGTTTGCGACAGCATTTTTGTTATTCTGGTACGCGAATTCGCCTCGTTCTTGTCGATCGGCACAACTGTCGTACCGCCGGAGAAAGCACAACTCGCATGAATAATTCGCAAGTTTAATCCCAGTTTTCGAAGACTCTGTTCCACTTTAGCACTCTCAGTTTTTCTCATAAAACCATTGTCTATATGAACTGCTATTATTTGTTCTGGCCTAAGGGCTTTATCTAGTAGTGCGGCACAAACCGTGCTATCTACACCTCCACTAACTAGTACTAACACTTTATTGGAACCAACGGATTCCCGTATGTACTTGATGCATTCTGCTTCCCTGCCCTGCATTGTGTAGTTACCCGTCAGGCCGGCAACATCAAATAGAAAATTTCTAAGCATAGCTTGACCATTTGTAGTGAGGTCGACCTCGGGATGGAATTGCACGCCATACAGTCGCAGTTTTTCATTTGAGATCCCCGCACAAAACGAACTGCTTTGCGCGATTGGCCTGAAGTTTTCTGCTACTTTATCGATTGAATCACCGTGTGTCAGAAGAACTTGTTGCATTTTATCCAAGCCCCTTTAAAAAATATACAAAGAAGTTAGGAGTGCACCATAAATAAATAATAAAAATTGTTAAACTTAGGGGCAAGCATTGAAATATTTAACTAATAATTATTAACTAAACTAACTTAATGTAATTTAAGAAACTTAGACATCCCCCGCTAAAAGACGAATCACTTGCAAACAACAAACATTTTTTGCTGTATTGCGCATATTCTTAGAAATAAAAGGAACAATTAAATACTGTATGAAAGTTTGGTGAGTACAAATACAGGTTACACAGACCCGCAACATGTTCAAAATTTTACTGCTACATCTAATTGTTTTTTTTAATTTTTCTTGAAATTATTGTAAATGTAAATCAATTTATCAGAAAGAAAAGGTTCGCTCAATGTTTTTATTTAAAGATATATCTGTAAGGTTATAAAGTAAATTCTTTTTTGTTTGCTTTTAGTATGTTTAAAAATTTAGGATTTAGCAATAGATTTGATCTTTAAAAATGATATGAACCAATAACAAAAGTAGAAAATCAGTTATTTAAAGAGTAGAATATAATTAAAAATGTAATTTGAGAAGTAGCTTTACAAAGCAAGCTAAGCAATATAAAGTTGTTCTCTCAAATTTATGATTTATTTTTGGAGGACAGTATCAGCACAATCTTTAACCTACTAGATAAGCACTTTCTTAATCCTCCGTTACATATAAATAATTAAATTGCATGAGCTATCACAACCAAAATAATAATATTACAATTATCCAGGTTTCTTGTCTGTTTCTTTAAAAGAACGTGGAAGAACATTATTGACTTATGGTAAACCACGGAAGATTGTAATATTACATGTAAATAATATCAAATACTGCTTACTTGAATAATATGCATTTTGTGTTAACTTCTATGTTGAATTGACCATCTTCTCGGTTATCTTTTCTGATTACAGTGCCTCCAAACTCTTTGTTTATCATTTGCATTCCATAACAAATTCCTGTAATGTTTAACATATTATACATATAGGTCATGATTAACTGACACTGCATACCTAACACAGGAATTCCTATTCGAAAAATATCGGCATCATATCTGGGTGCATCTTCGGAATAAACAGAGCTGGGTCCCCCTGATATTATAATAGCTCTATATCCTGCTTCCTTAATGTTAAAGGCTGGTGTATCCAGTGTTAAAATCTCTGTTTCCACACATAGTTCCCTAACCTTGCGGTCAATCACCTTGCCGTATTGAGCACCCGCATCCAAGATAGCCACTCTTTCGGAATTTGTTGCTCCATTTGCATTCATGTACTGTCCTTCAGCACTTAGTGTGTGCATAGCGCAGCTACAGCAACACTGTAAATTATAAATAAGTGATATGAAGATTTATGTTACCATATTTGATTGATTCTACTATTCTACAAGTATCATAAATATCATGTAAATCAAACATATCTACCTATTTAAGAAGTATATGAAGTGAAAGTGAGGTTAGGTTAGTTGGTCATTTTGACACTTGTTTAGTTTGAGGTTAGATGTTGTTTTTGTTATTTAAGTTCCACTACGTTCCACTAGCTATCTGCATATATAAACAATAATTTTTGCTAATAAATACTGAAAAGTCGCGTGAATCAAATTATTTATTGGTTTCCTTGTGTATAATGTATTGGTTTTTCTTTAGAAATAATTTAAAATATTTTTTTCGAAATATGAATAATTTTCGAAATATAGAACAAATCTATATTAGGTGTAATCAATTACTAACACAAAATGCATGTTTCCTGTAATTATTAAATGTTAAATGATAAAAATGGGAAAGAAACGATTGAGTTACCAAGGAACAAATGTTCATGTTGAATTTGTACCTCTATAAAACAGGACATCAATGAATAGCAGTTTTCTTAGTTTTGTGTACAGGAAAATCAGTAGTGGAAAAGTGATTTCAAGCTTCTGTCTAAATATAGAACAAGCCGAATTTAACGATTGTGTGCCAACAAATAAAACGTCATATGCAAAACCTACAGAATAAAAACAAGTTATGATTTTCATTAGAAAAAATATTGTAATCTGTATTATTTGTATTTAATTATCGTAATTTTAAATTTTTATGGAGTACTTAAGAAAATGCGTAGATGGCGCCCCATCATAGAGAGCATACAGTATAATGTGTGGATTACATTCATATAATAGAACAAATACCTACATTAATTAAATCACTGAACTTTTGTAAATTAACCCAGAATTATTGTAGTATAAGATAATTACTATTTAAGCTTCACTTTTAAGTAAATTATTACAAGTCTAATCTGCCATAAAAATACTGTGTATTTATAAATAGTACATGATATTAACAATTAAAATCAAATTTGTCAATAGTGATACTTGTTCTACAACACAAAGGTAATTTACAGATAAATTTTGATGTGTTTTTATGGTACAAACAAATGTAAGGTTATGACAGGTACTGCCACATACTGTACAAGTACTATTAAAAAAACATTTTAATCCGAGTTATTAAACCTTTTAATACAATTACATCATATCTGCGGGTCATGGGATCGTTGAAATTAACTAAAACCCCGTAAAAAATACGGTATGAGCGACATGTTTTTGGCAATGACTGTACGGTATACACGAGGGAAACAATTATCGAACATCCAAGAAAAATACCTTAACTATTATCAATTTATGGAACCATAGGCGTGTTTGTCAGAAACCGGTAAAAACTCTAAAAAAAATTAATACATAATTTGAGGATATGCAATTTTTTTAATCGAAACTACGTGATTTGTTGACCTAATATCTACATTATAAAAGCCAATCATTTGTTTATGCGGAGGATATATTCACTATATGGGTAGAGGAATGGATGGTAAGAACAATGAACAAGCTATATGCATACATACCTGGTATTATATTACTGTTAATAAACCGGAATCTTACTAGAAAAGTTCCAGCAGTGTCAATCACATCACAACTACACATAAAGTCAAATGCCCATCAAATGCGTTCAAAAGAAAGCAACTTATTACCAACGGAGTCGCACAAGTTGTGTTACAGAAACATAGATGGCACTCATTCTTTGAATCTCCTAATTTCCAGTATTTAAATTTAAAATAATACTTAGCAAAATATAATTTAAGTAAGATTGTATACAAGATTTAAATATGCTTTTTTTTTGAATTTTTGTAGTTTTATATTAAACTTATTTGCATGTTTGTTATTCTAGTAATTCGAAGGAAGATTGTAATTTACGAATTTAGGATTGGTAACAGAAAACACAAAATTTGTAAATAATTACATATTTTATTTACTTGCTTAGAGTGTATTCACTATATATATATATATTACTACAGAGTAGATTTCCTTATAAAATTATTCTATATCTAAATATTTTGACAAATTTTTAAGCCTATTTTCCAATAATTCTTTCATATAGGGCTCTACTGATAAGATTTTTGCAGACTCTTGTAAGATGCTTATAGCCTGAAGAAGGTTCTCCTAAAAATTAGAAACAAAAATGAGAATAGCTGTAATAATATTTTTTTCATTTTTATCTTGTATCTTAATTATAAAATCCCAGAATTGTCAAATTCCATCAAATTATTCTTTAAACTCAGAATGGAATCAGTAATCATAAAGCGTTTATTTATAGTATTTCCAAATTTAATTTTATTGTTGTGGGGAGATTTTATATGAAAGCATGGTAATATGATAGGAGAAAACGTTTTCTCATCACATTTAAAATACATTTGGATTTTCATCCACGACTAGTTTATGCAACTTGTTTTACTAACGCGTATAAATAGTTGTCTAACTTTGAACATTATGAAATTTAGATCAGGGATGAGGGACAACAAACTTCCCAATTTTATAGAATGAATGCTTAATACCATGGCAGATATGATATCTAAAAGTTGTATATCGTAAAGATAACTTTTAATACTTAATTACAATTACAGGAACCACGGCCTCTTAAATATAATCAGTCTAACACGCCTTGCGTATCTTTAATTCAAAGCACTATTCTTGCTTCATAGAGAGCACCACTTTACTCTCAGACAGCTTCAGAGAATCAACATCAAAAGCAGAGACAACATTTAAGTTGGCCAGGAGAGCCCATGGAATACATGGGAATTAAAACCAAGAATGATGTACTGGACTTACACTCGGTGGTTAGGGCCATGATTACTATGGCGTACCGTGAATCACAATTTTTTAGGAAGTGGTAATTCTCGGAACGAGGAACTAGAAGTAATCGTAACAGCGGTTGCTGCGGATTGATTCACGGTACATACTATAAGCAGCGTGGTAAACTTTGTGGCAAAACACAAAGCTCACCCCAATCAAAAATTAAATTGATCGCATGGTATTTGTACGTGTATGAATTACAGAATGCTTGGTAGTAACTATATTTCTTACGTTGGCTGTTTGTTTCGTAATTTTATCCTGTTCAAAATTTCTTCTTGTTTGGACTGCCATTGCAGCTTGAAGATCGTATAGCAGCGAGCCTCGAAATCTTGAGGAACCAGGACACAAAACATCTGCAACCTCCAATAATTCGTAGCAAAGATCGATTTTTCGTTGAACTAAATCATCTGAAATATCTAAAAGAGACCAAAATGAATGTAAATATTCAATCGAAATAAATTTAAAACGATTCTTACCACATATGTTATAATCATCTAGATTTCCATACATCTGACTTAATGCGTATTTAACCTCTAAGATATGACAATTGTTTGGATGTAAAATATCCTTGTATTTAACCAGAAATGTTTCAAATAGCATGGGATCTGTTTTATTTAGTGCCAGTATTTCACTTCTTAACGCTTCGTTACCCCAATTTACTTGTTTTACGGCTACTATATGATGACATGTTTCGCACTTAAAGTTTGCGTTGGGATTTAAGGGGTCTGTGCTTATTATTTTAGGGCACGATTCTTCCTTATTATCCTGCCTACACGTGGAACAGTATATAGAACCTACGTAAAGACCAAACTCTGTAGGATCTTTACACCTGTTACAAGTACAATCAAAGACTTTTATTTGTTTTAAATGTTTCCTGCGTGCCAGTGTACCCCATAACGTTTGCGTGTAAGATGTAGTTATGAGTTCACCTTTTTTAATGGGTTCAGTCGCAGTGACGTTAATCTCAAAATCATCACCCAGAAAATAATGTCTGGTGTTCTGTTTACAATCATGAGGAATCAAGGAGACCGTTGTATAAAGCGCTCTAACGTTGATCAAACCTTTCGGATCTCTAACATCAAAGGCATTTGTGTCGAAGATTGAACATATGGTTAAAATTTCTTCTTCGCTAGTGTTTATGTCTAACTTACTAATCAATATTGGTATTAGATTTTGTTTTAACGCTTGGTACAGCGCCGAATTTCTATGTTCTTCAAGATGGTATTGCATGTTCATCAACGCTTCAAACTTATTTTTGCTTTTTTGTTTAAGTAACAGTGCTCTAAGAGGCCCAATAATGGAATAACAACTTTGCTTAACATTGCCGGGATTTATTTGGGGTATAAATTTGTACTTAGTGAAAACCTCGCATTCATCTTTGTGTAAATCTGTTGTTTCGCATTGTGTATCGCATAGAGGCCAGTTACATTTGCTACATTTATAAAATTTCCCCGAGATATCAAGTTTTTTATGGCATCCTAAACATAATGCGAAACTGATGATTTTTGGGCAAATTAGGAGAGGTTTTCTTTGTAAAATTACCTCACCCTCCGAAATGTTAGTCGTTGCAATCAAGTATCGCCCAAGTCCTTCACTTGTTGCTATCTTAAAAGAGGCACAATTATTTTTGTGACCTCTTTTCCAATCTTGGACTTGGTGTTCCTTCGAACAATAATACGCGCGGTTGCATAGTGAGCAGCTCAATTCTGATGGTTTTTTGCACACTAGACAACTGTTAATTACCATATTGTGCCTAGAACATAGGTATTTAGAGCCGATTAAAAATTTATCACACTTAGGACTCGAATAGACCATGACCACTTCTTAAAATGATCATTCTTCGAATATACGCTCTTAAACAATACTATAAACACGGCATGCGCCAAAATATACAGTACTGGATTCGCACCGTTCTCATGGGAACGTCTGCTTATCGGTGTATTATTTTATCAGCGTTATGTGTTCATAGAAGTGCAAAAAATATTGTGTTGTGAGGTTAGAGATGAAAATGGGCCCCACGACGCAGGAAAAAGTGTTTATTGCGGAGTATTATTTTCGGTCGTAGGGAAATGGCTGACAGGGTAGGCCGAATTTGAAGTTACTGATGCAACAATATCATGAATAATTTCATAAAGCGATACCAAGCAACTCAGTTATGCTTTCTATTGTTAAGAAATTTCGTGATACTGGCAGTGTATTGTGCTAACAGAGAGAAAGGTCTGATAGGCCAGCAACTGTGAGAACAAATGAAAATTATGGAGCTGTTGTTAATCAGGTTTTGTATACTACAGAAATAAAAATTTATTAGTAATAATTAATATATGTATTGCTCCAGTTCTGTATATTTCGGCGCATATGGTATAAAGATTGGGAGATATTTTAATTTTTCCATTAGATGCTCTTTGATACAGAGATTTTGTTGTAATTGATGTTAAGCATTCACTTTATTTAATTTTCGTTTATTGGGCTAATGTTAGAAATAGATAAAAGGTAATTTGTTTTCTAGTGTAATTTATTTTACTACTGCCTACACGAATAGTGTAGTTATTATAAAAGAAGTACTGCCCTTCAAATAAGCATGATATTCCAAAAACTAAAATTTACATTGCTACGAAAAACAAGAAAAATAGAACTTCTAAAAATTATAGTGCTGTTGAAACAAAAACAATATTCTTGAAAATAAAAATTAATTTCACTTTAAATTAATGTCCGAAATATTTATAACAAAAGAGGGAGTCAGACAAAGAGGTAGTTTAAGGCCGCTACTTTTCGTCACGTTCATGGATGGAAACCATTGGGTACAGAAATTTGGAAAGAATTGGTGTATCTCATTGTGTCTTTGCGGATGATGTAGCTCTAATCACAAGGAGTGAAAAAGAGCTAGAAGATAACTTGAGGACATGGAATGAGCTATTACTAAAGAATGGGATGAAGATGAACAAATTTAAAGCAAAAGTGATGATAATATCGAGAGAGAAGAAAGAAATAGAAGTAGCACTAGAAAATGAACAGATAGAACAAGTAAATAGCTTTCAATACCGAGGTGTTACGCTTGAAGAAACGGAAAAATACGAAATAGACATTGGCAACAGAATTGAAAGAGCAAGTAAAGTATCCAGTATTGACGTAAGGATGCTAATCTTGGATATTAACGAAACAAAAAAAAAGCAAGATTAGAGCAGTAGAAGTGCAGTATTTGAGAAGGTAAAGGGAGTAACAAGAATGGACCGCATTAGGAATAAAAATATCCGGAAAGAACTAAACATTGGATCAATGGAAGAATTTATTGAATAACGACAACTCTAATGGTGGGCCATTTGCAAGGAATGAATAATTCAATGCAGGTAAAGAAGATATGGGAATCAAAAGTACAAGACAGGAAGTAATGAAGTAGACAAAAACAAACGTGGGATGGTATAGTAGGAAAAATTTTAAACAAGAAAGGGTTAGAATGGAGTGAAGCAAGAAGGCTGTCACGCGATAGGAAGGAGTGGAACAAGCTTACAATTGATTAACGAAACAGAATGGTTAATTACCACTCAACACCCAATGGGTAGAAGGGTATAAAATAACTTAATATTCTGGAAGTAATGAAGATGTTCGATATTAACAAATAAATTGTGATACGATTGTTGATGGATATTATTTTCATAACATTGACGTCATAATTGTGTTACCAATGAGAACGCGTTTACGGTGGTGTGATTTTCATTTGCATTTAACGCGTATTTGGTCAGCAGATAGAAATATTTTGCTAATCTCCTTACTATTTAAAAAATATGTTCTTTTTAATTTAACAATGCTGCAGCTAGCTTTATGACACATCACGTTAGAGTTTAGTACGGTAAGCACCGGTAATTTTACAATTTCTGTGATTGGGAAAGCGCTGTTAAAAATCTGCTACTAGTCATGGCGTTTACAAATTGTGCAGGACTGGGTTAGTGATGATTAACTGTTGGTTAGCTAGATTACTATTGAAATACATATTACACAGTTTGGAAAATATAGGTCGCGGTGAAGTATATCTGAATATACGGCATGTGAACGTAAACTATTTTGAGATTTTGAAGTAATATGAAAATCTAATTGGGATATTTGACCTTTTCTCACGAAGAAATTACTTGGAAAATCAATATCTCCTTTGTTAATCAGTATTCTTTGATTGCTCGTTGGCAACCTTGTTAAGTTACCTCACTTTAATCAATCGACACCAAATGTTGGTATTGTGCTAATCAGCCTTAAAAAATTCAAATTTCAATATCTTTAAATTAGTAAAACTATTTTCATTAATGAAACATACAGTGGGTCAATAAAGTATTTGAACACCGTACATTTTTTACATACAGACACAATGGAAAAAAATATCAACAATACTAACTTGTAAGATATTTACCAATTGCATATAAAACTCTATAAATCAACTTAATATTTCAAATAGGAAACCATTTAATAAATTAAAACAAAAGTTCCAAGCCAATAAAGTATTACAACAAATGCAACATATAGAAAAACATCTAACAATTCTGGTATAATTTTTGTTTTTAATACTTTGTTGATAAACCATTATTATCAAAGACACTTTTTAGTCTGTTTGGCATAGAAGTAACCAGCTTTTGTGTGACTTCTAGTGATATTTGATCCTAAATTTACTGACGGCATCATTTAAAATCCTTAATTCTAGGTCCAGTATACGCAAAAGGTTTTCCATTGGATTTAAATCCGGCTATTTGTAGCAAACTTTTGCCCTGCTTAAGCAGTACAAGAATAATTTTTTTCTCAGCTTCACTAAGTCCGCTTGTTGTCCGACCCATGTAAACACATCGGGTCTTCCCCCATTTCTAGTTCAACTATGCTTGATGTTCCCCTGCCTCTTTACCAGAAATCAAGTGTTTAAACACTTCATTGGCTTGGAATTTTCGTTTTAATTTAATAAATGGTTTCCTATTTGAAATTTTGAGTTGAATTGAAATGTATAGAGTTTTATATGCAATTTATAAATGTATAAAGTTAATAATGTCGATTTTTTTTCATTGTGTCTGTATGTAAAAAAAAATGCACGGTGTTCAAATATTTTATCGACTCACTGTAGCTATATATTTTACTGTATTCTTCAACACAGGTTTAAGATATCTTACATACATTGAGAGAAAAGTATATTAACTTTTGCTACAATTGTAAGTATTTGTAATACACTTTGTAGTACATAAAGTGACAAGTATAATTTGTAGCAAAATTTCTCATCAAATTGTAACACTAAAATTGTAATAAAAGTTTCTATTACTTGTTGCTAGAAGGATTTCCCTCAGTGTAGTTAGCTATGATGAACATTTAGGTTTGATAATGATACTTGCTAAATGGTACCGCACGTGATATATATTATTGAAAATCTTGTATTGGCATAGAAATATAATGCTGAAATTTAAACTGAAGCTAAACCACTAAGTTTACTCAAAAACCATCATATTGAACCACGAAATCCAAAAAAGAAGGAATAATATTCTTAAATCTTCTTTTAATCTTTCATTAAAAGAAAAGTAAGTAAGAATTTAAGTATGAAAGAAAGTAACGTATGCACTTACTAAAAGTATCTATAAATGAATCACCCTCAATATAATTAAACAAAAATATTTGAAACACGAGGAAGTTATTTTTTTGCAAACCCAACATACTCTTGTGAGTTAATAAAACGCAATTGATAAATAAATTTATCTATTCGTATTTCAATACTCCTAAATTATTGGGGATTAATATCTGAATCCAAATTTAAAATTGTTAAAAATGATAAGTAAGCTTTGTAAATGATACTTGTTAATCATAAGAAGCATGCAATTGGTAAACCGAATACATTTCTATAAAAGACTAACCGAACATATTTATGTGGTTAATGTGATAAATACTCTGATGATGATGAATTAGGATTTATTTAAAATATTCAGTTAGTTTACAATTTTTAACTGTAATTATTAAGGGGACGATAAATTATCCGGACATTCAAAGTATTTGTAATGTTTCATGATATAATATAGTACAAGTACTTTTTTTTTAAAGTATACTTTTGCATGCTTGCTTTACACATAGTTCCATATAAGGTGGGTTTAGTTTAGAAGGAATTGCCGATAGTGGGAGATTTTCAAATTTAAAAATAACTTGGTAATTATATATAGAAATATATACGTACACAAAGAGTTTTTTTAAATAAATTCTAACTTAAAGTAAAATTTATTAGTGAATACAGATGTCCTACTACTAATATTTACACAGAGGCCTTACTTACCCAGATGAATGTTGTTGTTTATATGTGACAAAACGTTAAACCAACTTGTAAAACATGAAGATTTCGGGAAGATATATTTAGGAATATACTATAAACTTTGTACTTGTTCCTATTGAAGCAAAACTGCACATGCGTTAGAGGATATTTTAACTGAAACTGGCGCTTTCAGTCGATTTTCCGCATTTTTTTCGACCATAAGACGCACTCCAAATTTCGAGTGTTTTTTTCTATGTAAAAAATGCGTCCGAAATGGTCTGAAAAATGCGGTATCTTCTTTCAATATGCGGTTGCGACTAAAATTATAGATAGTAAACAATCTAAATACAATATCTCACAAGGTACGACTATTGAAATGTAATTAATGTTTAAACGAAATTTTCAATAAACGCAAAAACTACTTGAGGTATTCTAAAACACAATGTAAAGCTATTGAGAATATGTGATACAAATTTGCTTGGTGCAGTGGCGCAACCCCTTAGTTGCACTACCTTGAAACTTTAAAAAAAATTGACAAAAGTTTTTTGCTTTAAATTTATTACTTGTACTTTGAGTAACATAACGGCAGATCAAATTTTTAAATTTGTGAACTCGTTTCTAGTTGTTAAAAGCATTATATTAGCTTGGCATATATGTATGTATTTATGTAACTCGATCTTTTGTGTAATTTTTACACAGCTCTGAATGTTCTATTGATTTGCAAATTTGCACACTTGTATATCCCCCAAGATAACGCAATATTCACCTACTCCGAACAGATATGATCATGTATTATTCTCAAAATTAACCAGTTTTATCGTAACAATTAAATTTGTTCAGATTGATGATATGAGATGGCGGCGCTGTTACCGCCATTTTGTATATAGTTGAATTGTATCCTGTATTGCCGCCAGTTTATTCAACGATGGATATACTAGTGTTTTGTTAATGATGCAAGTATCAAATTTAGCCATTGGACCGAAAATATTGATAAACACAGGGCTGAGATGGGTGTCCAGTTTCAATAGCTGACGCAAGAGCGCAGGAAGAGACA
This sequence comes from Osmoderma eremita, assembly GCA_031763485.1. Classification (NCBI taxonomy): domain Eukaryota; kingdom Metazoa; phylum Arthropoda; class Insecta; order Coleoptera; family Scarabaeidae; genus Osmoderma; species Osmoderma eremita. Next base: position 12,917 of record JARFOC010084672.1, read on the forward strand.
AAAGAGGCAAAAAAAAAACTCAAAAGAACGGTTTAAAAAGGGTTGGATGATAAATATATGGAGCAATAATGGCAGATTAAAACAAGTATATAAAAACTATTGATTATAGTACGCTAACCCGATTTACTTTTGCGCTTTCCTCAAAACTACTTTCTTCAAACTGGTGGACGCTATATCGTGAGAACTACGCGAATAATCAAATTTACACCGTATGTTTCTAGTACTATTATCTACAAAGTAGCATAAACTTTTTGATACTAAAACCTAGTTCAACCATCCACTGAAAGGTCAAACATGTTTGATAGTGGCGTTCTAAGAACAGGATTGTCTTCGGAGTGCTACGCTTGACATTATATTTTTTCTGCTGAGGATGGCAACTTAGTTGCCGAAATGCGTCTTCAGAGTTCTTTACTCAACAAGGTGGTAAGGGGTATTTTTTAACTTAAATTTATTTTAAGCCACCGTATCCTATACCTAACCTACACTATTTTTATAGTTTAAAGTTTGGTCAAAAGCAATTTTTTGTTGTGCTATTTTTCGGAACGCCTAGGTGTTGTGAGACCTTAAAGACAACGGAAATACACTTAGGTAGCTAATTGAATAAGAAAATTGAATAGATGTTTGAGATTCCGCCAATTTTTAACTAAATACCTTATTATTAATTAGTATCGTTTTCTCATGGTTTCATTAATATAATGTTCCTTCTGACCTTGATGAGTTAAAAAAAAATGTAAATAGAATAGGTTAACTAGAAAGTAATAGATACATAAAACAAGGAGGTGGTAAGAGTATTTTTCGGTTGGAAGAAGCGGTGTTAATAATTGAAGTGTACTAAAGCAAAAGAGAGTATCTAGGAAGAAAAGGCTAACAATAGCAATGAAAAACCCACAATCAATAATACTGCTGAACGCGATAATTTACCCTTGTCTAAGAAATATCTATAAATAGTTAATTTTCATTTGCTAACAAGTCATTGAATAGAATTGTAATTGAATAATATAAATGGATTAATTAGTTGACGAACATAAAGAGCTGCAAATTACATTATTATTATTTATATGTAATTACATACCTTGTTATGATTTTCCCTGGTATCTTTTGTTTTCATTTGGTATTTCACCAAACTTATCGTAGGTTGAAGAATTTTAGAAATTCTTACAAATACATTTCCATAAGGTGTCTATGGTAACATTAATTTTATTTAAAATGACTCGTGTGTACGAATTCTGTCCATACTTTCTTGTTCTTTGTCATTTTTGCTGCTTCTGTCCAATTCCTGTTTCGTTTCTTTAGTATCGATGCTATTTCATCGTTCCAGGTTTTCTTTGGTCTCCCCTTTCCTCTCTTGTATTGC
>JARFOC010084693.1:0-14267 GCA_031763485.1 Osmoderma eremita
TCTCAACAAATCTGAATGAGGTTCTTAGTAAAAGAGATACCACACAACCATTTCTGGCAGCGCTTGGATGGTCAAAAGAGAATATTGTTAGCTATTTCGTAGTCGTGGATAACTACCCCATTCCTATGAATGCAATTAGGAGCTATTAGGAGCTATTGATGAACTTTTTCAAGCGCATTTCGTTTTTAAAACGAAATATGATCCTCCTCTAAAATCTTTTTGGACTTTCATTCAAAAAGATATATATCAATTAGAAACTAGCCAGTATGTCGCATTTACACCAAAAGAAAGGGAAGTACGAACCAAAATTTATAATATGATGTAGATTTATTTTTTTATTTGGGAATTGGTAACAAATTAAATTTATTGAAACCTATGAAGAATTGTATATCTGTGTAAATTATATGTATTCATACATAAATTTTGAATAAATATATTGTACGTTAATTTTCCTTTTTTAACAGGCTTGGGCTGGTTATTTCCACTTCGAAAGAGGGAATTTAATTCCTTTAAGCAGGGAATTTCGCTCCTTTAAGCAGGGAATTTCACTTCTTTAAGCAGGGAATTTCACTCATTTAAGCAAGGAATTTTACTCCTTTAAGGAGGGGATTTTACTCCTTTAAACCGAGAATTTTACTCCTTTAAGGAGGGAATTTGACTCTTTGGAGGAGACAATTTCACTCCTTTAACGGGAGGCTTTTACTCATTTCAGGAGGAAATTTTAATCCTTTAAGAAAGGATAGTTTTATTTTGATTTTTTTTCATATTCCTTCTTTAATATTTTATTATTTTTTCCATAATAACATATTTTCAAAGCCTAGTTGATTATTTTCCTATTAGAAGCAATAATTCCTTATTTCACTGCAAATCAAAATCTAAAAGAGATAGCTATACCAAATGTTACATCAATGAAATCAGAAAAAAATAAGCATTTTAATGACACCATAGTGAACTATAACTTCCATTTAAAAAGATACAAGTTTGTATTATATCTCCAAAATAAAGAGTGCCATGGATTTTTAAATGACATTATTAGATTCTACATAAAGAAAAACTGTACTAGAACCAGTTTTTACCTTTATTTTATCTTAAGGGGTAACATATTTGATGCCTAAGCTTTTAGAAGTTTTCAATTTTTCTTGAATATCTCACAAACTTTGCACTAGTTAACAAATATGACACTAGCATCAACTATAACTCTATTTTCAATATATATATATATATATATATATATATATATATATACAAATTACACTACAGAAAAAAAAACAAAACGCTACTTCTTTCACTGAACATCTCACCTGAAATCTTAACTCGCCAACGGGTGCTTCAGCGTACCGAATACTTGTGAAAGAATAAATCGGATTTCCCAAACGTGACGTAATTATGGATCCGCGCACTTTGCCCAAGGTAGTGTCGACTAGTGGTTCGCGAGGATGCCGATGGCATATCGTCTGCGAGATATGCACCAGCAAAACGAAGGTGAAGCAAGTGAGATACATAAGCATAGCGAGCTCGTTAGTGAATGAAGGTAAACTCCGAAATGCGAAAACCTTGACGGTGTATTTGTAGGCAAGATTACGGTGCAGGATCCATAACAAGTGAGACGGTAGATATGTGTGTTGCGTATGAGACATCGAAATGTACGTTGCAATAGTATTATATAGTAGTCTTGGAAAATCCGCTTGGAACATAATGCAAATTTCTAGTTAAAATTGCCTTCGTTGATAATAATTTCTAATAAGAGGTGTCGCTTCTTATTAGTTTATTACTCTAGTCTAACAGAGGAATTTCTGATGAATTCAATTCAAGAGTTCGATAATCTTTCGACCTCACTTCTTGCTTACGTAATATCTTACCTGAAATCTTATCTTCCCAACAGGTCAGATTTTCTCACTAACATAAATAATAATGAACTAACTGCGGGGTACAGATAATATATGTACATATCTTAACGGTAATTCTTAACATGATCCTTCAATGCATGTCTGCGTCTATCAGAAGCGTATTCAATTAGGCAATATTACATCTAAAGAAACACCTTTTCGTTGTAAATATCTCTACCGCGACATCAAGCTTTACGGCTTCTACACAGCATCTTACCTGACAACAGGTGCTTTAGCGTATAGGATACTATAGATCGTCTCAACCTCCGAATGCAATACAGAGCTTATGAGAATTCGTTATCGGTTGCCGAATCGTCGAATCAGCTGTACATTATTACTTCCGGTTTCATTATTTGGACATTTAAAATGCACATTTTGAGGAAAACAGCAAAATATAAAAAAAAAATTTTTAAATTCAAAGTCAAAAAGTCCATAATTTGATTTATTATTACTCAACATTAACGTAATAGCGTGATTTAATCATTGCTTACAAGTTTATGTAATATTAAATAACTAATAAACAGATCGTCAACGCATAAAATACAAACATAAAAAATTTTACAATACATAATTGTTTCCTTATTAAATCAAGGTTTTCATTTGAAATGATAATGCCAGGAAACTACGGTTCTTATTGATAAGATATTTAACATGCACCACCAACCACAAAATTGTATATTTCAAGCGTTAACGCTGTCAAAGATAAGCTCAGGCAAATACGTAAGAAATCGGTAGAAAAAATGCCCATAAATATGCAAAGATAATTTATACAAAATATGCAAAACAGTATGTTTATGAAATATTGCGATGAAATATGAATAATAAAAGTATTTTACATAGAATATTTTAGTGATGGATTGCAAGGACTGTGTGTCACTAATACATCATATACACTGTGTCCGCCTGCCAACGATACGATAGCCGGATTGTAACTATCCCCCATCACAATTGACACAATCATTTTTGTAGCTATGTAAAAATACAAATAACAATTTTGCATCTGAAATAGATTGAGAATTGTTATATGATAATATGCAATTTGAGTTTCCTAAAACGACCTGCATAAAAAGATTGATTCTAGCCAAATTCCTCGCGTTGTTGACAGTTCAACATTACGAAATATTTTTTTATTAGAACGATATTCTCAAAAGAGTCTTAAGGTACACATTTTCCATTATTGACACCAACTCGTTGACAAGAGGTGACTTTTTTTCTTATTTCTTCTACAACTCTATTGATTCCGCCTACCACAGACGTTACATCTATCACTTTTTATATTTTTAAATTCCAGAGTTTCTAAGAATTCTGGCCGACAGGTGCGCATCTGGTTTTCTGGGTATTGAACGTAAAGCAATTAATTTCCGTAGCCTGTCCTGGAACTTGATAGGTAGAGATTTAATATATTTTTTGTTATTGAGATTTCATAAATACAGTAAAGTCATTATTCAAATGATTCAGTAATTAAATCATTGAATTCTGTCGAACCCAAGTTTTCTTTTATTTATGGCTGCCAGTATATGAATGCATAATGTTCCTCTTGCGTTTAACATTTACATATGTAAAACAAATCCGTGATATAATAAACTCATGCTTATTTATAAATACATTTTAAGCAGTTCCAGATAACAAAGAAAAAATAAACTTGTTTTCACGCAGCCAAACCAAATGTAATATGTAAATCGAAACTTATCAACTCAATTTTTGCATAAATATTACATAAGCATCTAACCGCAACAGAAAATTGCGAGAATTTATCAAAATACTTCCAAGGAACTGCAGCTACATGATGTAAATATCTGTTTAATCTGTATTAATTTTCCTTTTTTTTGGGTTAAGTTATCGAAAGTGATTATAATTAGTGTCCTGTAATTTTAGGTGCCTGACTAGCACCATATTCTCACGCAAACCATCGTCATATGGACGAATTGATCAATTCGGAAACATATCCGATATATTGTGCTGTATATATAATACTTCTCTATAGACCAAGTAATCGCTATGCTGATATGGCTGGAGGTTAAGCAACTGACTATTATTACTGAGATGAGTATTTCGTGAACAAACCTAAAGAACAAATTCTTTTAAGTGATTCAAAAAATGAACATTTTTGTAAAATGTTCCAGAGTTTGCCTAAAATATTATGTGTACCTATGAATTATATAGTATTTATGTAAAAAAAAAACTAATGGCATGAAAGGTAGATAAAACGAAATGATTTTGTTAAAGGAAGAATATATTTATTTACATATCAAACAAAAAAAAACTCTATTTATGTTATTCTCATCTATTCAAGCGTATTGACTTAAAGGAAATAAACTATTCCAAAGATTATATCTATCTTCATTCAGATTTTCCTTGACAACCAATCTCTCGCCGATATCCAAATATTTCTGGGAATCCTTGTCGAATGGAATCCATTTAACCTTGTTCAATAAATGCCGAGATTTTGGTGTGGGATTTCTGGAACAAAAGTTATTTGTAGAAAGGACATGTACGCATACGCTTATCTAAATGTTGATGTAGGTACCCGGTTTTAGCAAAATCCGTCCACATTTTCACCATCTTATCAACAGTACTCCATTCCGGATCGTCCCTGTTGATGTAGGGCCACCAGGTTTGCATGTAGAACAGATATTGCAAATCGTCGTGGTGTGAAGCTCCTAAAAAAATGTTTGTATGTATTCCAAAGTAGATCTTTGGGGATATTAATAAATTAAAATATTGGACGAGGTTTGTGAGGTTGTAATATTCAGTTAATTGCTGCTGATAAAATGGTTCGAAGATTATCTGTATGTACCAACGTTTGGTAAATGATTTTTCTTGATTCAATTTTGAATCAGTTTTGAAAATGTATTTTGAATTAAATTTTGTTTTTTGGTTTTTTAACTTACCCCCACTTTGAGTGTTATTGGTATCTGGCAAGTAGATAAAGGAATATCTCCCTTTATAGGTGAAACAGTAATAGTAAGTATTCCTCCTGTTCTTGGCGGAAATCAGTTTGACAGCCCTGTTTGCCGAAAAGCCAATACCATCCCCGTACAGATGCTCCAAACCGATCCTCGTTTCTGTAGTGTTTTCCAAGGGACCATCTCCAAAATAGAAACGTTTCAATCCGTTACTTATAGTCTTTGATCTTGGTGTATCCCTTTCGTAACTGAAAATGATCGGCAACACCCTTTCGTAATCGTAGCTCAGAAGGTCTAAGTACGTCTGGTTTCTGATATCATCTGGAACAGATGAAACCAAAAGTGTTTATAGATATAGTGGTCTTGTACAACTGTTAATGTGTGTTGGACTAACAGTAAGAGGCGGTGCCAAATTCCTTATCGGTAATACCAATTATGGCTGGTACGTTGACGAAACGGCCATGGATCATTGATTTTACGGGATGCTCAACGATGAATCTTTCTTGCCCAAAATCCGGTTCGATAACTACAGTCCAAACAACAGCTAGATCACCCCCAAGCTCCTATTTGCATATAACATATTGGTGAGGTATGAGAATTTATCTTCCATATCTTTTCTTACCGAAAATCCTGATAAGGTATCGGCAATTTCCTGCGCACTTTTCGTCTTCAAACAATCGATTATAACAGCAGGACTGTCGTCTGGGCAATTCACCAATCTGGCTTGCTTTTGCGCCAGTTCATATTGATTCGTGGTTATGACTGATTGGCCGGCATTAGTTGCACTCATCATTATCGCTCGATGGAATAAACCTGTCGAGATTTACTCGAAATTTTGAAACGATCTTAACACCTGTCCGACAATAAATACCTTTGGACATCGGCGAAATCATATGCAGATTTGTACTGATGGAACCTGCACTGTAACCAACTAACGTTACCAAGTTTGGATTTCCACCGAAGGCTTTGATGTTGTCGCGAACCCATTTCAGAACAGCGACTTGATCTTTGAAGCCGTTATTGCCTGGTGCTTCTTTTGTTCCGGTGCTTAGAAAGCCTACGATAACAAAGGAAATTGATAAAACGCGATTTTTACGTAATTTTTAACGACCAAACCTAAGGAGGCTAATCTATAATTGGCCGTCACTAACACCACGTCCTGATCCAAGAGATATTGTGGACCGAACATGTAAATGGCTCCGGTAAAAGCGAAAAATCCCCCTGGATGGAAAAAGACTATCACTGGTCTTTCTAATTGCTTCCTGGTCCTCGGGAGCTATAAAAATCTTTCGTCTACTACCCTTTTTTTAAATTATATAAGAAAATAATTTCACCTTGTTAGCGTAAACATTTAACATCAAGCAATCCTCAGAGGAATTTACGTTATTCGGTTGGGAACATACAGGACCGGGATTGGTTGCGTCGTAAATATCATCCCATTTTTCTACTGGTACCGGCGGCTAAAAGTGAATAAAATAAAGGATAGGATGCAAGAAGTTACAGTAGGAAATCAAATTTATCAAATTTACTTTGTTTGAGGCCAACGGAAAAATATTTTGATAACATTGACAGTTCACAGATAAAATTTCATCCTATCTAATAAGAATCTACCGAATTTCACACAAATAATAATTACATATCACCATCTTACCTGGAATCTCAGTTCACCAACGGGGGCTTTAGCGTATCTGATACTCGTGAAGGAATAGATTGGATTTCCCAAACGCGAAGTCAGAACGAAACCTTTAACTTTACCCAAGGGAGTATCAACTATAGGATCTGCGTTGCTACATGTTACTCGCGATTCAGATTGCAAGGCCAACACGAGCAAAAGTAAATACTTAATGTTTTTGTACATTCTTCGACAGTAACTTGCACCGACTAACGATCCGTGGCAAATAGTTTTTGCTTATATATAGCGTTGCGGTTAAGGACATATCCATAGGTAGAGAGAAGTATATAATAATGTGGGGAAATACACAAAGATAGCGCACCGAATATATCAAATAGATTGCGAGCATTTATGCATATTTATGACTTCAATAAGTGTACTTAACAAAGTAAAGACGTTATCTTTCAAGGTCTATAACATAAACAATATTTAAAGATTCTATCGAATCCAGTTGTTTTTCTTTATAAATCTATCTATCTATAATCATCTATAATGAAATAACAGCGATTTCAAACTTATTTATTTGTTATTTCTTACAAATAGATCACTTAAAAAACATTTTTTTTCTTGGTAATAGAATACAGTTCAGTCAAATTCTACAACATATTGTAATCAATTTTCCAATCCACTAGTCACACAACTACAACACTTGCGTCTATTTACACAAAGTAAATTTACACCAAAAATAGGAGGTTAACAAATTTGCCTTCTATTTTTAGTGTAAAATTCCAAAAAGAATACTTAGAGTGTAGTTTGAGGTACTGCTAATGTCCCAAATAGAATGCTATTTCTCGGCCTTTCATTTGGGTCGATGTATACTTCCATCCTTTTTCTGAGACTACTTGCAATAACTTCAATACAGAGAGTGATAGAAAACCAAAACAAATTTTCTATTCCATTTTTATACCCCATTTCCCTTAAAGTCTTTAAGGTACCCACCAGCATAAAGTTATTTCTTAATTTAACCGTGGTTATAAATTGAAGAATATTAAAGAATGTGTTTTGATTTTATGCGAATTATGAGGGAATGCATCTCTGTTTGTTTTTCACTTGATGATTAATTGAATTTGCAGTAAATAACAAGAAGCTATTTATCAAAATATGATACATTCAAGTCAGAAGGTTAAAGACATGAACTGAAATAATAATAATATCAATAATTTTCAGTTTTGGTTTTATTTTTAATGATAATTAATTTTAAGCTTGGGTTGAATAGATACATTGCATTATAAGAGCATTAAAATAACAGATAAAAATTAAGCATAATCACTTAGAGGAAATAATTTTTCCCAAACTTTATATCTATCTTCATATAGTTTCTCTTTCATAACCAATTTTTCTCCAATATCCATATATTTCGGATAATTCTTGGAATACGGTTCCCATTTAACGTTGTTCAATAATTCCGAGTCGTCTGGTGTGGGATTTCTGCAACAAATCGTACGAGTAAGCATGAATTTGTGTATGCAACTAATTTGTATACCCCGTATACGCAAAATTCGCCCATATTTTCACCATCTTGTCGACAGTAGTCCATTCGGGATCGTCTTTGGTGATGTACGGAAACAGGGTTGGCACGTAAAAAATGTATTGCAAATCATCATGATGGGCAACTCCTGAAATGAAAAAGAATTTCTTGGGACAGTGTAAAAATATTGGTAAATAAATTACAGTCTGGGACGCAAGTAATATTAGGCTAGGGAGGTTTGCTATGTAATTTTTATCTTTGATATATCAGAATCCAAGTTGTCTAAGCGATTATTAATTTTTCTTAAACTTACCAGCTGTTTGGGTCTTATTGGTGTCCGGCAAGTAAAAATAACTATACCTCCCCCTATAGGTGAAACAGTAATAGTAAGTATTCGCAGTGTTCTTATCAGAAATTAACTTTGCAGCCCTGTGCTCTGAAAAACCAATGATGCCGTCAGCATATAGATGTTCTATACCTTCTCTGGTTTCGGTTGTATTTTCCACGGGACCATCCCCTAGATAAAAGCGTTTCAAACCGGTACTTATATCGTTTGATCTTGACGTATCTCTTTCGTAATTGAAAATAATGGGTAATATTCTCTTATAGTCGTTGTTTAGAAGATCCAAGAACCACTGAAGTTTGATAGCAACTGCAAGAATTGATGTTAGTTTGTGGTGTATACATTAAAACATAAATCTTTCTTATACTAACGGTGAGAAATGTAGCCAAATTCTAATTTTGTAATGCCCAACATTACCGGGATGTTGGAAAAACGACCGTGGATCATTGATTTTATGGGATGTTCCACTAGGAATCTTTCTTGGCCGAAATCAGGTTCGATGACCGGTCTCCAAATAACAACGGGATCGCCCCCAACCTCCTATTGTATACACATACGAACTCGGATCAATTAAAAATCAGAAATTAAAAACCCCAAATGAAGTCTTAACACGTTTGGGTTGTCCAAATTTTTACCGCAAATCCCGGTAAGGTGTCGGCGATCTCCTGTGCACTCTTGGTCTTCAAACAGTTTATTATGGCCGCGGGACTTTCGTCCGAGCAATTCACCAATCTAGCTTGCTTCTTGGCCAAATCGTATTGATCCGTAGATATGACTGGTTGGCCGGCACTAGTCGCACTCATCATAATGGCGCGATGGAACAAACCTGTCGATTAGAGCAAAATTTTGAAGAGATCCCTTATACCGATTAAAAAATTCGAAGTACCTTTGGACATCGGAGATAGCATATGTAAATTTGTACTGCTAGAACCGGCACTGCATCCTGATAATGTTACCAAGTTGGGATTTCCTCCGAAGGCTCTGATATTGTCACGAACCCATTTCAAAACGAGGACTTGGTCTTTAAAGCCGTTATTTCCGGGAGCTTCCTTTGTGCCGGTGCTCAGAAATCCTGCGATAACAAATGAATTTGATAAAAGGTTATTTTTCCGGAGCAATATATCAGGAGCAAACCTAAGGAAGCTAATCTATAGTTGGCAGTCACTAATACCACATCTTGATCGAGGAGATATTGAGGACCGAACATATGTATAGCTCCTGTGAAAATATAGAATCCTCCTGGGTGGAAGAAGACTATAACTGGTCTCTCCACTTCTTCACTAGCCGTTGGTAACTACAAACACCTTTTGTCGATGGTTTCTTTAAGTGTAGAAGGAAATAATTTTACCTTGTTAGCATAGACATTTAACATCAAGCAATCCTCGGAGGAATTTACGTTTTTAGGTTGAGGACATACAGGACCGGGCTTGGTAGCATCATAAATCTCATCCCATTTACCTATTGGTACAGGTGGCTAAAAATATATAGATAAGCTAAAGCGTGGGATGAAAGAAATTATAGTAAGAAATCAATCGTGGTACCAACAATATTCAGTTAGAATTAGTGTATTATAATTTCCTTTAATGTTGCTAGACTTAAAATTAAATTTACCTTGTTAGAGACTATAAAAATATTTTGATTTCGGCGGTATACAAATCAAATTTTATCTAAATTTAAGTTAAAAAATACCCCTTGCCACCTTGTTGAGTAAAGAACTCTGAATACGCATTTCGGCAACTAAGTTGCCATCCTCAGCAGAAAAACCACAAAGGAAAAGGTAATGTTAAGCGTATCACCCCGAGAACAAACCTGTTCCTAGAACGACACTATCAAACATTGAATCAATCAACAATGCATTTGCTTTTCGGAATGATTTTCTTCCCAAATCATATCTTGAATTGTGACAATATATGAATTCTTTCTTATACAGTTTTCTTTTTAAAAGTGCTGCTGAAAAAGATTAGCACCAGTGTCAATCCATGCATCAATCTTCGCTTCAAAAATGTTATATGTCGAGGGTGTCGCAATATTGCATTTGCTTAGTCAAATCTACATGGTGTAACTCTTGTACAACCGATGCTGTCTACGGATGTAGGTGCAGCATCTATTTCACTGCTCGATGACAAGATCTATATGTCAAATCTAGAACAATACACATTGTAGTTACTTACTTTATTTCGTTATAATATTGTAGGTACTTTGACTATATAAACGACAAATCAGCATTTATTTAAATGAAAATTTGAAAAAAAAAGGATTTATATTATTATAAAAACGGTTCTAAAACAATATTACGACCCATGGCTTTTATTGCTGGAATCACCATAGCTATTGCCTAAAGCAATGAAGCGAGTGTAAGCATTAAGACGGACTCGAGTTTCTACTTACCAGGTGCCGTCAGCGTCTTTCATCGCTGATGCGTTACTGAACTCATTGCGAAACGTTTCAATCGCTTGCATGAGCCACGACGCAACCCCACCTAGTGGTACACCAATCAAGACACGTGCCAACAAGATCAAAGCAATTGGGCCGGTAATGCAGTACACTTTACTCTTGAACAGTACATGGACTGCCAGTCCCGCTATAGAATGACTGCGTATGTTGTAATTCCAAAAACGGCTTAAATAAAACAATTAACCGATAAAATGCCCTTTCTATTGCTGGAATCATAGGTAATACTAGTAAAAGAAATGAAAGGGGTGCAAAAATTAAAGACGGGCTCTAGTTTTTGCCTCCTAGGCGTCGTGAGCGTCCTTCCGAATGCTTTTAGGTACGGTGGCTTGAGTAAAACTAAAACAAAAAATTGTTTACATTATTGCACGTCATACTTTTTTGGAAAAATCTCATTTATATCAAATTAAAACCAAAATATGACAATTCATATGAATGAAGGGAACTGTGTATATTATTGGTGCTGAGACATTAACATAAAAGTAAAATGTCTTTGATAAAGAACGAACAATATTAATAATAAACATTTTTTATAAATTAAGAAAGAAATCTAGGCAATTAAAATTCCACAGAAGCAGGTGTTGAATGTCAAATAAAACTGCAAACATCTACACCTGTTTCATTACTACACGCAATATTTGGAAAAAAAGGTAGTAAACGTTACTATAATAATATATGCTGAGGTTTGTGTTACATTAAGGTCTAAACTAACTTAGCAACGTTCAAATATTTTTAGAATTAGAACATCATTTATATAATAGTGCGAAAATTTGATGATAGAAAATAGGTTTTACAGCTATTTGTAATTTACAGACTTCTAATCTAATTTTTAATTTTTACTGCTTCGTTTTTTGAATACTTTTGCATACCATTATGTAATGATTATATCAATAAGTTCGTTATATGCCAGAGTTCACATATTTGAACATATCGGAATTAAATAAAACTGCAGATTTGGAGGTATATGAAGAACCATTTCCCGCTTCGGCTATCAAATGATTTCAGGTGGCGACATCCATCGCTGAAAGCTAGATTTAGATTTATATTTATTACATGTAGAATTACATTATACGATGATATTGCTTTACATATTACAGATGTATTACATGTAACGTTTATGCTTGAAGAAATTCATCTATTGAATAGAAACCATGTTGGAGGAGGTAGATTTTAAGCTGTTTTCTAGAACGCTCAATGGTTACCGTTTTTTTTTAATGCTGCTAGGTAATTTGCCACATATTGATTGATCCCATGCTGGTTATATTTAGAGTATTTGATGGCGTATGAAGGTGCTCCAAGATGCTGTTATGTACATGAAATTCGTAGTTGTGTTTATGGAACTTCTTATTCGTTAGAAATTACGAGACAACTTCTACAATATACTGGCAAGGCAACAATAAAATGCCGTATTGCAGCCGCGATGGTATCTCTGCATATTATGAAAACAACAAGTTTTTTCTGGATACCTGTGATCGAAGACATCTAGAAAGATGTGCCTTGCTGGATATATTCTTCACTAGACTACTACAGTGGCTCTTCCAGGATATGTAAATGTTTGAAGTGTTTACTTTAAACAAAAAATTGTTGGAATTCGCATAAACATCATCTACACTTCGATTATCGGTTCACTTAACAAATTTTCTCCTTATATACAACCAAGTCGAACCAACCAAGTCCAAGGTAAAGCTCCTAGATTTTATTCATATTCCTAAGAACTGATAGTGTAATTAAAATTAAATCATGTATTCTTTTTAATTATCCTAAACATTATTTCATTTGTGGCTTAACTTATCGTTGCGTAACACCGTTCAAATAGATGAAATGCTGCATGTCCGTACATATGTATATATCAATCATTTTTCTGCGTAACCGTTGCAAATTTATTAAGGAAAAAACCACACTATCAATTGCTGAAACGGTTTGATAGCCGGAAATAGAAAATGGTTTTTCGTATAGTTCCGCCTGCAAAGTTTCATACAATTTCGAGAGATTCCAGGTTTGGTATCTTTCCTTGTAAGTTTTGACAGTACTGGTGGCGGTGCCTGCTTTTATAGTTGATTTGGAATTTCATATACAACTCAAACGTGAAAAAAATGTGAAGCTGAGTTATTAAATGCGAAGAAAGTCAATTGAACATCAAACAATCACAAGAGATACATCAACAAAACATTTTAAATTATTTTTCCTTTGTATCCGTGTTGTTGCCATGATACTGTAACAGAAGCTTCTTCTTGGAAGCGACTGAAATAGAATTATGGAAAAGAAAATCAAAAACGACTTCCTCGTTGGTTACAAATTTGACTGATTATAATTATAGGTACATACAGGCTGATTCATTTTCGACCCTCACCATGGGGATCTCGCTTATTATTGGAGAGAGAGGGTAAGTTTAAATTTGGCAAAGTTGCTAAATTTTGTGTTTGTTATGAATCCGAAGAAAAATAAGCCTGTGACAAATGGTGTTCGATATTTAAAAAAAAACATTTTCTTCTTTTACCTCTAGCACTTTTATTCGGCCTTGCAGAGAAAAATTAAAAACACATTCCCAGGGTCACTTTTGATCTTCTATCTAATGGTGTATTCGAAATTTTTATATGACGTTCCAATTCCTTCTGGCCAGCATCAACTTTCTTATTTTTTACCGACGCCATATTGGATTTTAACACCGTCAAAAAGAGTTTTTTTCTTCTGATTTCAATTATCTATAACATGAAAAAAGTTTTGATATTATGATTTTATTGACCAAGAATACATTTTAATATTAAATAAGGTAGCCATGAAATTTAAAACGGTCAAACGTTTCAATTATCGTTCATTAGTAATAGAAAAATGTCGTACAGAAACAAAAAGAAACGAGATATGTGAAGTATTCTTTATTAGAATACTTAACAATAGGAGAGTACAAGATATTTACAATTGTATCCAGAACGACAACACTTGGTCAAGAATGGATCGTTTACCAAGCCGCGTATTATTTATGCTAAGAATTTGAATGAAAATCGACGGAATATTTTACAAATAGTAAAGCAAATGCCTTCTTTTACAATATTGATGTAAATATTATATTTTCTAGATAAATAATAATCCATCTACATCTCCACGCGAAGTGGCGTCAGAATTAAATTTAACTCAGACTCGAGTATGTAAAGCTTTACATCCAGATAGGTTTAAATCACAAGATTCATGTTACTCACACTTTAGTACTTGGTGATAATTTAAGACGACTGGGGTACTGCAACTGGTTGGTGGGAAGAGTTTTTAAACGAAATCATCTGATCAGGTGAATAAAAATTTACGGATTCTGAAATATTTAACAGAAATACGGAGCACTATTGGAAATTAGAAAATCCCAGGCAAAAGAAGGCAAGGAGACCTCAACATCATTGTTTTGATAGGCATTTTGGAAAACCGTCTCATAAGACCTGTTATGTATGAAGAAACATTAAGTGAGGAAAGATACTTACACCTTCTTCACACATACGTATCTAACTTCTCAGATAACAATATTCCATTAGATCAATTACAGCATCTATGGTGGCAA
>JARFOC010084713.1:0-14267 GCA_031763485.1 Osmoderma eremita
AACAGTTGATAATTGGCAAAATTACATCAAACATGTAAAAAATATTGAAAAGGAAATGTGGATATTGGATAATTTGCTAGATGGCATTGAAGAATTTATTATTCAAGTAACAGATTCGTTATCATCTGAAGATCAAACTGGTTCCTCGACTGACTAGAAGTTGAAACAAGACATGTGTGTGTAATTACTATTCCTTTCTTAAATATTATTGTATTATATGGGGATTTGTGATTCCAGCTATTTTTGTTACAAAAGTGAAAACTATTATTTGTTAAGGGCTTATATATTTTACTTTAAATTTAATAAATTGTATAATCCCCAATTCCTAAATAAATGTTCGAAATGGAAATTACGTTAATGTTGAGTAATAATAAATAAAATTATGTGCTTTTTCACTGATTCTTTAGTAGGAAATGAGGTTTTTTTATGTTTTACTGCTTTGCTCAAAATGTGCATTTTAACTATCAGAAACCTAAATAATATACCGGAAGTAATAATGTACAGCTGATCCGACGATTTTGCAACCGTGTATCGAATTCTCATAAGCTCTGTACTGCATTCGGAGGTTGAGACGATATTTGAGGTAAGTA
Source organism: Osmoderma eremita (assembly GCA_031763485.1). Classification (NCBI taxonomy): domain Eukaryota; kingdom Metazoa; phylum Arthropoda; class Insecta; order Coleoptera; family Scarabaeidae; genus Osmoderma; species Osmoderma eremita. The sequence continues at coordinate 591 of JARFOC010084713.1, forward strand.
TATAGATGCAAGAACTCTTTACAAAATACTTGGAATATGTAGTTATGCCAAAAACTAAATTCTTACCTCCGGCCTATTTTGCTCAGTGTAGGAAGGACGTAATTTGTACAAATTGAGATATATTTACCCTGGGTAATAAACAGTTTAAAAGAAGATTACAGAAGTTACAAAATTGATTTTATAGTTGAAGTTTTGTTAAATCTATTTCTAACTTTATATTTAAAATTGGTTTTCATTTTCTTTAAAATATTATAGCAAAATCATTCAGATGCACGTCCTTATCGAATATTTTCCAAGCAATTCGTGTGCAAATAGTTCCTTTAAGAAGGAAAATAAAAGAAGTGCTGTAAAAACAAGCAAAGTTTAACTCCGCCCGGACCGCTTTTTTTATTCTGTCCGTGAACTATAGCGGTTCACCAACACGGCCTTTTCTTCTGGAACAACCTCCGGTCGGTTGTTTTCGCAAAAGCAGGATATTAAAATCATTAATTCACGCAGTAACAAAATAAAGTTCGACAGGGGATTTGGCATTCGCACGAAGTAGCTCTCGAAAGGAGAGCTACTACTAGCGAGGAGAGGATAAGGACGGGCCGTAATACAAGCTATTTACCTTGGCGGAGAGCGTCGTGTAGCGGGAAAGTTGCCGACGCAAGCCAAAGCCCTAAGAAAATTCTCGATATTTACTTCCTACATAAATTATGAGCCTGGAACGTAAAATCCTCATTCTTCCGTCGAGGCCCGCGATTCTTCAGTCCGAGCATCTGTTGTCGTCGACCCCGTTTTTAGGCCTCTCAACACCGACGGCGGTTTATTTTAAATATCAGCATCTCTGCCACGGTTTCAGATGGAGAGGCAATTTTCTCACGTGGTGCGTCCACATTAAAATTATGATCATGGCGGGGTAAACTGGCCCCTAATAACTCGGGAAATATACGGTAACGTTTATCTTGCATGAATGCTTTATTACACAGCCCAGATGGGAAACGCTTAATATTTTATTAGTATTATGTTTTACAAGACGGCAGGAGAGTGCTTTACCTTTAAAGTGGTCATTGAGCAGTATCCCGTAATAGCGAATTATTAGTATTACTATTTTTACATTTGCAAGTAAAGATCTCAGGAAAATTAATAAGATTCCCCCAAGTAAATAAATTTATTTTGGCGTAATTATATCCATCACTCCCCCCTCTAAGCTTCTATATGTACAGACGTGGCTTGACGAGTAAACGAAATAAAAGTTAGGGTAATCTCACCGCCCGCACTCTCAGACTTACCCTCATCCGAACTGTCACTAGATTGCCTAAAGTAAAGCGCCTGGCCGCCTACCAAGCCAAACTTTTCAACATCTCAACGTCTCAACGAAGAAGAATAAGTCAAAGAAGGGATCTTCAGCGCCGAAACCGAGAGTAAATAAAGGGAACAATAAGAACGACTTCTATATACAGCTTAAATATCCAATCTCATACCTGAAGACGAAGTTTTTCGCACAAATCCAAGGTTCACTTTCTTAAGTACTATCAATTAAATGGGATTCGAAAGTTTCGAGGCCACACCGCAGCAGGCGTGCCCAACAGTTATTTCCCGCACAGAGGAAAGTTACGGCGTCTAAGAACAGCTCGCGAATTAAAAGGTAGCGATATTTACACGTGACGAGGCCATTCGGCGCAGATGCATTTTTGATGTAGCTGCTTCCGAAAGAGATTACGACTTTTTTTCGGAACGTTCAAAAGCGATTTCGTAGAAGTATTAAAAGATATATGCATATAAACGAGTACGCGTAAACTTTTGCGAGGCAAATAGGATAGGCGTGTACGAAAACCTGGAAGAACTTTATCCGAAATCGCTAGCTAGATTTATTAAGATGAGTGCTATAAAATCTTAAGCTTAAAAACATTGCTATGCTCTTTTACAGCATCTTGTGGTTATTCCAAAATTCGTCGTTAACGTATTAGTTTTGCGCACGCTAACATTAAACTATTTTCATCATGGTTAATTGAGTGCGCATAGGACTGCCACCTATATGATCCTTATTTGAATTAATATTGAGGATTCCATTAATCTCCGAGGCTGAGGTAATAAAGGCGAACTCAATTTTGTCCAGAATAATAGTAATACATGTGAGTCCAGCCGGGAACAGGTGACGGGGTTATCTGTGTGGTTATATTTACGTAGGTTCAAAAGATGAAGTACATATATAAAAAATATATCTAAAAAATATACAAATATACCTCTGAAATCGCACAACACGTCTGATTGTATAGTTCCAGGCATTCCTCACGAACAGACAGCTGTTTCGGACTGACTTAGACCTCATCAGTGCACGTCGGAGGAATGCCTGTCGCTCGTTCAATACTCCGTATCGTTAACTAAACTTTAGCACATGTCTTTAGGAAAATCCCCGAGACATCTAATGCCCAGCCGCGGATTCATGGCGTAATCTCCACAGCGATAACTAAGTTACCAGTCAGCAGAGATCCGTGTTAGCGTGTGATCTTATCGACGTCGAATGACTAATAAATCAAAAAAAGAAGATTTCTGCCAATAGGCAGCACGTACGTTCAAAAGATGAAGTATATAAAAAATATATCTAAAAAATATATAAATATACCTCTGAGATCACACAACACGTCTTATTGTATAGTTCCAGGCATTCCTCACGTACAGACAGCTGTTTCTGACTGACTTAGTCCTCAACAGTGCACGTCGGAGGAATGCCTGTCGCTCGTTCAATACTTCGTATCGTTAACTAAACGTTAGCACATGTCTTTAGGAAAATCCCAGAGACATCTAACGCCCAGTCGCGGATTCATGACGTAATCTCCAAAGCGATAGCGTGTGATCTTATCGGCGTCGAATGACTAATAAATCAAAAACTATACAATCATATGTGTGGTGTGATCTCAGAGGTATATTTATATATTCTTTAAATATATCTCTTATATACTTCAACTTTTGAACGTACGTGCTGGCTATTGGCAGAAATCTTCTTTTTTTGATTTATTAGTCATTCCATAGTTCCATTTTATACGGTTCCGTATGAAAATTTTCTGCAATCATCTGATTAACCTGATCATTTGAAAGATGACCAACTAACCCTCAACGAAGAATCGCTCATCTGCAGAGGTGTGCAAACACATTTTATTTCTAGTAAAATAAATTGCGTTTATCCTGTTACATTATTACATATTATATTTAATATACGTCGTATTTTGTGGTAATTGACTGCAATTAACATGTGGATGTAATTAGTATTGGTAATTTAGCATTCTGTTTAGACAAAAACAATATAATTTTTAATCGAATTTTATTGATTATGTCACAATGTGCAATGGCAGTTGGAAAACTGGAAATAACCTAGGACATACCAAGATAACAAGAGCTGTTGAAAATCCCCTGTTAGACATGTGGTATGGCTCTATGATCCCTAAACTCTCCTGCGAGAAACTTTTCGAATCATGACAACCGGAAGGGATGGAGAGAAAGACTAATACGGATATCGTTGCAGGCAATGATCAGGCGGACCAGCTAGAATTCGAAATGGCCTTCATTGGATCTTAATTGGATCTGAGACAGCTCTGGAGGTAACAAAAACTGCTGCGCGTGGTGCGGTAACTGAGTGGGTGACTGAACAACACCAGAACCACTAGCACCATGTAGCAGGGCAGAAACATGGCAAACAGATGATGAGGAAGCCTTCGCAACATTTGGTGTCTGTCTCTTGGCAGAACGCAGATTGTGTGATGACGTGTTTACTCACTGGACAGTGCAACCTAATAAGTATAATAAGAGTTGAAACTCTTACTTAACCTTCGTAGCTTTTTCGGTCCAAGAAAATAGGGTTAAGTAATGAGTTCTTTTATTCTAAGAAAATATTTTGCGGATATATAAAACAGAGATTAACTGAATGTAAATCTATTCGGTCGCTATCAGTATCGGTGTCGGAATGACTCAAAAATATATTGTTTTAAATAGAACTGCGTCACACAGCCTCCAACTCAATAAAAAAATCAGTAGACCTTACCGATATTGTTATATGTACGTGTCGGACGACTTTCTAGAATCGAGCACAATTTAATCGTCTGTTTTAGTACACAATTGAAAATGCATACTCGAAACAACGGCTTCCACGGCCAGATTCAGTGTAAATCTCGACGTTTTGCCCACAATCATACTTGGGCTTCTTCAGGAGAAGAGATAGATAGATAGATGGATAGATAGATTTTTCCTTTTCCTCTTCTCTCTTCTATCCCTTCTCCCGAAGAAGCCCCTTATGATTATGGGCGAGACGTCTATCTCTAATATGACACGGTCCAAACCCTAAAGGAGTTTATCTTACAACGCATACTAGCATTCACACAGACCGACTTTGTCGGTGTAAGTTTGAGAAGCATCAGTGCCATACCCAACACTATAGCAGAATTTCCCAAAAAGTATAGACAATGCCTCATTTAAGTATCTTTCTGATGAAAGTGGAAGCACTCAATACTTCCTCTCTCTACCTATTTGCTCCTTCGTTTATAGATGAAATAAATACAACAAGCATGTTTTCCTTATTTTAACTTAACAACATTTTGTAGTGTCTCCTAGGAAAAGCCTCTGATTTCGTCTATCCGTTGTCTGTCGCTCTGTGTGAAAAGCATGTCCGATCCGACACCGACAACATCGGTATGTGTGAAAAAGCCTTAAGGAAAAACAGTTGTGGTTAAACAGTCCGTATATTTCAATGAAATACTCTAGAGGTGTTAAACCGCGCTTAAAATTGTAGACGATTCTTTGATAACCACGTCTTGAAAACGATTACATCTAAACAACTTTACCTTACGATTTCTCTCAGACGAACTAAAGTTATATCGGTAAAACTTCTTGTAAGTAATCACAAGAGTATACTATCCTCGTACAGCCGCAAAATCATTGCTTACAACTTATTTATATGAAGGAGACAAAATTTAAAATTCGCTATTGCCATGAATATTGTTCAAACAACAAAAGGATTTTACCCCGATAAAATAATGTTCTATTTGAAATTATTTTCAATCACTTTTGAAACTGGAATGAATAGCGCACGATAATTTCGAAAATTGTATAGAACTCCAATTCAGTGAAATTAATGCTTGCGTGTTTATTCAAATTTTATTACAAACACTGACAATGTACGCGCTGAGAGTTTTCAGAATTAATAATATCAAATGGCTTGTTACATCATGTATTCCGCGAAATTAATGTTTGTATAAAGTTTTTTTTTCTATTTCAATTTCCACTCGATATAATTTCCAAATACAAAATAGTTAATAAAATACCGTTACGAATACTTGCAAAAACTATTCGAAATACCTGCATATAATTTTAAAACTTATATATGCAATCCATTACACTTAAATTAACAGCAGTTTAGTAATTAAAGCAATGTTTACTTTACAAATTTAGTTTTGGAATAGCTGAAACGATATTCTTAATACTTAAAAAATAAAACTTCATTTCTTGGATAATCTTACCTCGAAATAAATGGATATGGAAAGAGAACGACCTAAAATTAGTTTGTATCTTGCATACCTCGTTGAAAACATTCTATATACTCGCTAGAAGTAATTTTCTTCCTTGACATAAACACTGCATTAAAAACTTTGTAAGTATCTTGGTAATACAAACTTCATTACTACGAAATCAACACATTCCTATATACTCACCAGTCGTAGTCCGCTACAAGCAAAACTCTGAAACATTAAGTCTCCCTCGGGTAAGCTACATAGATCAATATAAATCTACACCGAACTCCCTACAACTCGATGCAAGCGTTAACATGCACAGGTAAAATGCATACACATTTTACAGGTACAGATTTCGCTGCACTACTGCCTTATTTAGATCCCTTAACAAGAAACTTCCGTACATGCATCGTCTTCGTTCCCAAAGGTACACTAAAATTTGCCTCGTCAATTGCACTTGACTAAGAATAAGCTACCTCAATTCTCTATCAAGTTAACAAACTACCTTCTTTAGCATTCTGTATGATACTCTGATATATACTTATATAGCGTCGAGAACCGTCTCTAAATTAAACATATTGCTGTGATACACATCAGCAAGTAATAACTTTAATGCTTCTTGTATAAAATTATCTAGGGCAGCAAGTTGTACCTTCTTTGTTTATCTGTGCCTCAAGTGAATGCGCCCATAAACGCAAATGCTATGCTTTTCAGACGTCACCATTATACAAGTATCTTATAAAAAAAGACGAGTCCATAACGTCATCTTTTATAGGCCAATTTTTGTAATTGAAACGTCTGCAATGTCTGGATGTAAGTTATACAACGAGCTGATAAAATTATTTATAGCCCTCAAGCGTTTTTAGATTTTTTTTTTAATTATTAGACCATACTTTCTTTTATGATTCTGAAAGAGAATTTTTATCTGAAAATAACAACGTATTTACAAGTATACTTTTTACATAAGAAAACATTCAAAAAAAGTAACAAAATAATTATTTAGTCGTGTGTAAAAATACCACTAGCATTGGAAACAAGTGACGAGCACCAAGCGTTATTCAAAATTTATTTAGAAGCTAAAGAAAACAAAATGGAACGAAAAAAGAAATTAAAAAATTATATGTTATTATCTCCTATAAAAGAAAGAAGATTTCTGCCAATAGATGGCACGTACGTTCAAAAAATATAAAAAGTATATAAAAAAATATATTTAAAAAAATATATAAATATACCCCTCATGTTTTTTTTATTATCTCCTATGCTCAAATTGTGCTCCATTTTGTTGCATTGGATAACATTTCGGCAGGAACTCTCTGGCAAGGTAATTTTATTTCTTAACTGAATCTCATCTTCTGGAGGCGTCTCATAAACTTGATCTTGAAGGTATCCCCAAAGAAAAGTGTCCATTGTAATAATGTCTGGCGAACCAACCGGTCAAGGAATGCGTACTATGTTCCAATCCAAAAATCGCCAAATCTTCTGGTTAAATACCTCCTGTTCAGAAAGGCATTATGAGAGGTAGCAACATCCTGCTGAAATATCACATTCCGAAACTCATTGAGCGGTAGCTCTTCAAGAAAATTTTCCAGATCTTCGCGCAGAATTCCGTGGTATTTATGCTGGTTTTATTTTAGCATCAACAAAAATATGGCGGATAAGTTTATTCTGTAAAATGCCGCACCAGACACTTAGAGACAATCTGTACTGAAGATGGCCTTCCATCGTCGCATGCGCATTTTCCTGCGCCCAATAACGATGATTGTTTCGGTTGAAAGTACAGTTATTGGAAAAACCACACTCACCAGACCATAAAATTATTTGATAGAAGGATCCCGAATTGGGTGACAATAAGAGCCGACGTGCTCACGAAACATATGTTCCGGATTTTATTAAATGAATTTATAGATAGATAGATAGATTTATTTCCACAACAGAATACATGTATTGGTATTGTCAACACTAAACAACTGAAACAACTACAAATGTAAATGGGACTCTTTACAACACATTTAAAATTTCGTATTATAATATTCGTCAAGGGTGATTTTGCCAGTTGCATCTCCTTCATTTTTAGTTTAAATTTCTTCTCTTCCATTTCTTTTATATCATCAGATAAATGATTATAGAATTTCAACCCGCAATAATTCGCAGCATATCTTGTCCTGTTTATATGTTGGTATGGTATTGAGTATTTGTTCTTGCCTCTCGTGTCATGCTTATGCAATTCTATAATTTGTGTGAATTCGTCCTTACATTTGTGCACATATTCCAGACATTGTAGAATGTATGTAGATGTTAATGTTAATATGTTTTGTTTTATAAATAAATTTCTGCAGGAGTCCATGTATTTCGCGTTTGATAGAATGCTTACCGCTTCCTTTTGTTTGAGGAAAACTTTATGGGCCTCAAGAGTGTGTCCCCACAATAGTATTCCATACGTTGCATGTGAATGGAATAATGCAAAATAAGCTATCTTTGCCGCTTCTCTTGTGGCTATGTCGATTATTCGCCTTATCACATAGATTGGTGAAGCTATTTTTTTGTTATTTCGTTTACATGTTGTTTGTAACTTAAATTATGTGATATTTGTAGTACTGCACAGTCTTTTTCTCATCCCCCGGCAGGTGCTTCATGGTAAGTATCAACCTTTGTGTCTTTGTTTCATTTAAATGTAATCCATTTCCCATGAACCATACCTGTGCTTCCAACAACGCTGTTTGTGCTCTATCCAAAGCGATCTCCACTGTTGGTCCTCGTGTCACAATCGAAGTATCATCCGCAAACACACACAAGCCACCGCAGCCCACACTTCCCGGGATATCATTGATGTACAATAAAAATAGTAAGGGTTTCAACACCGATCCTTGTGGAACACCTGTATCTATTTTCATGGGTTTCGATCTTGAACCTTCATATATTGTTATTTGTTCTCTTTGCGTTAGGTACGATTTTATTAATTTATAGGTATTTCCTCTTATTCCATAGAAATCCAGTTTCTCCAGTAACTATCGAACACTATCGAATGCCTTAGTGAGGTCACAACAAGTTAGTACTAGATCTTCACCATCATTAAATGCTGTCGTCACCTCCCTCGCCAGTCCAGAAATGCTATTGTCGTAGACCTCTTCTTTCTGTGCCCATGCTGATGTTTGGTGAGCACATCAAGTGTGTGGATCTCCCGATTCTGTGTATTTGTATAATGTAGAAAATTATTTTAATTACAATATTATTTTGGGTTTACCAATTTTCCTTCAGAAATAAACTTACTATTATTAGATTTAGTAGCTGAACCCCAGTTGTATATTCCATAAATTCAGATATGTTGGTCTCAAAGTAGCTTGTGTAGCAATACTTTGTTTGTTTGTATCCTAATGCAGAGACTTAACACTGCGGCCTTGGAGCCTATTGTATCACTTTCTGTAAATGTGTATTGTATGTGTGTGAAGTGTATGCCTTGTTACTGCCTCTCCTCGCCGTAATAGGGCGGCAGTGTTGATTTATCCTCAACACTGCAGGATACCGGGAGAGCGACCACCCTTGCTGCAACTCATCTTTATAAAAATCGATTGCCGCAACGGAGATTCGAACCATCAACATCCACTACAGACGTCTATCGCTCTTACCACTGCGCTATTCCGGGCAGTTATAGCAATACTTAGTCTTTAATGGCATTTGCGGCCTACCAACTTACCGGTAGATGCATTTTGGAAATGTACGACTCAATACGTTAAATAAAACATTGTTTTTGATTTATAAATTAACAAATTTCACCAAAAATTCGGCTTTTTGTTATGAATACTATATAAGACATTTCTCGTAATGTATAATGCAACGAGACAACAATATAAATATTACATTCCCTATTTGCGATGTGCGGCATTTTCAGTCATCTAGAGTATACTAGCTCATATGCTTTCCTCAATCTTCGCAAGTTGAAATAAACTACGAAGCCACTTTAAATCTTCGTATCAAAAATTCACGTACCAAGATTTTCCCATCTTTCTTTTTAGCGCGCTCTACGTCAGCACATATTTCACTTCGCCCTGCTACCGAAAAAGCTCAGCGTCTAGATACAACTCGCTTATCTTCGCGAACGTGCTCTCGACTAGAAGAAGTATCATACGCGTCGCCGCCACTCCTTACCGAGCACTGCTACCTTCACGTTACAAAATTTAATTTAGCCGTTTATCTGGGACAACAAACAAGTTTCGAACGACAAAGGCGACGACCCGACGCGAAGCGACTCCAGGAGTCGCATCGCTACAGGAACACCAACTCAGCTTTCCTCCCGGCAGCGGGAAACGCGTAACGGGAGATATTACCGCCGCTGAAGTTAATTAAAAGGCCGTACGGGTGTTCTCCTGAATTCTCTCCGACTTACCCTCGCGAGACGCGGCGTGGAAATAAATACGACTCGTCACGTAAACCCGTAAGGTGACAGAGGACGCGCTGTGGGCAACCCAGAGAAACTTAATTACTTACTGACAAGATCAGGAAAAAATGAATTACGTGCGGGGGGTTTGCGCCAGAAACGAGAATTTAAAGCGCCCTTTGCAGGAGCTCAACCTAAATAGGTGTCGCAATAAAATTAATTGCGGACTAGGAGCAGAAAAAACTGTGTAAAAGTATATATATCTAATCATTCCCTTATATCCATTAGGTGTAGCGTGGCTAATTAACCTAATCTATTTCATTAATTCTTTATAAATTTGTTCCATACCTTCTTATTGCTTGTCAGTTTTCTTGCTTCAATCCATTCTGATCCGGTACTCCTTAGAATTTTTCCAACTATATTATTCCTTGTTTGTTTTGGCCTACCTCGTTCCTGCTTGTCTTGTATTTTTGATCCCCATACCCTCTTCACCAGCATTGAGTTGCTCATTCTTTGCAAATGCCCCCACCATCCGAGCTGTCGTTGCTCAATAAATTCTTCAATTGGTAATAATATTTAGTTCTTTCCGGATATTTTCATTCCCCATGCCGTCCATTCTTGATACTCCCTTTACTCTTCACAAATACTTCATCTCTGCTGCTCTGATCTTGCTTTTTTCTTGGTTCGTCAATATCCAAGATTCGCAACAGTCCGTAAGTGTCGGTATATATATAGCCTTGCAAAAATTCAGCTTTGTCTCCCTTGACACTTCTTGCTTGTTTAAGAAACTTTTATTCAACGCATAGTACACCTTATCTGCTTTTCCAATTCTGTTGCCAATGCCTATTCCGTGTTTTCCTGTTCCTTCGAGCGTTATATCTAGGTATTGAACATTGCTTACTTGTTCTATCTGTTCGTTCTCTATTGTTATTTCTATTTCCTTCTTTTCTTTCGATATTATCACCACTTTTGTCTTTGATTTGTTCATCCTCATCCAGTTCTTTAATAGCACCTCGTTCCATATCTTTAAGTCGTCTTCTAGCACTTCCCCACTTCTTGTAATTATAGCCACATCATCCGCAAAGACACAATGAGATACACCAATCCTTTCCAAATTTCTGTACCCAATGGTTTACTTCTTTTTTCTACCTCCTTTATTATTTCATCCACGAAGGTGACAAAAAGTAGCGGACATAAGCTACCTCATTGTCTAACTCCCTCTTTTGTAGTAAATATTTCGGACATTCCCTTCTTACTTATAACTCTGTTCATGTTTCCGCTGTACAGGAGTATGTACAGCAGATTACTCTAATAAGATTTCTACTTACTCTTCTTTGCTCTAGCGATTCACAGACTTTTCTTCTCGGTACCTTATCGAATGCCTTTTCTATATCTACGAAGGCTATATAGACTGTTCTTCCTGTGGCGAGAGTTCTGTCAATAAGTTCTTTCAATTGAAATTGTGATCTTTGGGACACTTCCCTTTTCTAAATCCATTCTGAGCTTCCGGCAAGGTTGATCCCACCTCCCGTCGCAACCTCTTCTCTAGTATTTTTTCAAACAACTTAACTATCGTGCTCAGCAGTGTTATACCCCTATAATTATTACAATTGCTACTGGTGCCTTTCTTGTGTATTGGTAGTAGTAACCCTATTTGCCATTCTTTCGGTATTTCTTCTTCTATCCATATGCTTTTAAACAATTCATATAGTACTTTGACTCCACATTCTTCCATAGATTTGACCATTTCTGCCGTAATCTTGTCTATGCCCGGCGCCTTGCCGTTCTTGAGTTCTTTAACGGCTTCCATCAGTTCAGCACATCGTTGCCGAAATACGCGTACAGTTTCTATATATTTATGCTGTGTGGAGGATTTTTAAGATTTGTTAAGCCTGAATGACGTGCCGTAGTTCAAAAAACAAGTCTACAATGATATCGTATCGGTAGACCGGCAAGTAAAGATGGGAGAGATTGTTCGAGATTGCATCTCATTTCAACATGTGAAGAATATCCTTTATGGGCATTTGGGCATGACAAAACCATCGACACGATAAGTGCCACGTTTGCTCACTGTTGACAACAGGAAGAATCGAATGAACATTTGGAAGCAAGGTCATGCCCACCGTTTTCTGGGATCGATAAAGCATAATCTTCATCGACTATTTAGAAAAGAGAAGAACGTTCACAGGGAAGTATTATGCTGAATTAATGGGCTTTCGTAATAGAATGAAAACTTTGTAGTGGATCAGTCGGTAGTGAACAAAAAATATAATAGAAATAAGTCGATACGTTCCAATAAAAGCAGATCAAACCAGTGTTGTTTAATTGCTTTCCAGTAACAAATTGAGTCTAATGAATTAATTTATGCGTTAACAACGACAATATAATCTGATATTAATTTTCGCTTAACTTGAAACTTCAAATATTTGTATTTACATTTACATAATTTCCCATAATAAATTATGCATTTGCATAATTAACTGCTATATTTTGTGATGTTTAATATTACAAACAATAATAAATTGCCACCTTGGTTGCTGTGTTCTGTTACTACAGTCAATTCACCATTTAGCGGTACCACATAGCGCTATCTGATCTTTTTGGGGTAAATACAGGAATAAAATATGTTCACAAAGTAAAATGTAAAAGGACTTCCGTCATTCAATGTTTAAGAAAATAATTTAAGTCATTTAAGTCAAGCGGGTTTTGTTATAGTAATTTACTAAAATACATAAATTTAACACTAGCTAGAAAACTTTGTATTTTAGTGTTTGTATAGCTGACATTCAGGTGTCACATAACTTAGTCAGCATATGTAATATGTCCCATATATATAAGTACTAGGTGTGTAAATTAACTAATGAGACTAATGTTTTTTAAATATTTCTATTTCAAACTAATTAGGAACAATTGAACGCTCTCGCACTCAAAATAACTCCCTGGGGAAGCCACACAGCGTTGGAAACGGTTCTTCCATTCCTCATAGCAGTGCTGGAATTCGGATATTGGAATCGCCTTTAGCTGGTCGGTTACAGCCGTTTGAATGCCTCCGAGTGTCCCAAAATGATGTCTCTTCAGATGAATTTTCAATCTTGGGAAGAGGAAAAAGTCACAAGAACTCAAGTCAGGTGAATAAGGAGGCTGAAGAGCCACAGAAACATTTTTACTGGTCAAAAAACCGTTTTTGTAAATTGTTGTGTAACAAGGCGTATTGTCATAATGCAGGATCCAATCGTTCTTGATGTTCACCCTCTTTCGGAGTCTTTCGAGAACCTCTCGGTAAAAATGTTGATTAACTGTCTGACCTTGAGCCACGAAGTCCTTGTCAACGATTCCCTGGCTATCAAAGAAACAAATCAGCATGCTATTGATCTTTGAGTTGCTCATTCTTGCTTTGCATTCAGGCTTTGGAGAGCCTGAAGTGTGCCATTAAATGCTTTGGCGTTCTGTTTCTGGGTCAGACTCGAACACCCAACTCTCATCACCAGTAATAACACGTTCCAAAAATTTTCACTATTTTCAATCGATTCCAAAAAGTCAAGGCACCTTTCTCTCCCGATGTCCTTTTGTTCCTGCGAAAGGTTTTTTGAAACCATTTTCGAGCAGATCTACCTCATTCCCCATTCATTGGTCAAAACTTGATGAACGGTGGCGCGAAACAAATTCAACCGTTCCACGATCATTCTGACCGTCAACCAACGATCTGAACGCACAAGTTCGCGGATTTTGTCGACATTGCCATCGCTTCTTGCAGTTGAAGGGCTTCCGCTGCGTGGCTCATCTCCCATCGACTCTCTTCCTTCTGAAAATGCCTTAAACCAC
>JARFOC010084732.1:0-14265 GCA_031763485.1 Osmoderma eremita
AAGGAAAATAGAGTACTCATATTAGCCGAAGCATCCACGATATTTATTTATTTAAGTATTATTGTAAGAGTACCGTTCCAAGTTCAAGTTTTGAAAGAAGTATGGCTCTTATCGAGATCGTACCCCACGTTGCCAAATCTATTTAGGTAATTAATTTTCCAATTGCCAACTCGTAAATGTCAACCTGTGAATTTATCGTGGAAAGATTTGTATTTATGGGTTATGTTCAGTTATGTCCTCATACGAAAGTTGATGGAATACTGTTGATTATTATACCACAGGCATACCTAACTGTAAACAAAACATAAGGAAACATCAAAATACACAACACAAATAAATTATTTTACTCCCTATTATTGGTGTATTTATTTACAGAAAAACATATATGCATATATGTGTTATAAATTTACAAATATTTACACAAGTATGCTTACAACAAATAAAAGATCATTTCTATAATAAATTTCAGAGTATTCTTTTTACAAGGAAAATTGTATTCAACACTCGGAACAAAGCCTTTTCCGTTACGAGCATGAATTAAAGCATATCGCTGGCCACGACCTTTTGGTGCCGTTAAACCAATACTTAAATCTCGAAGGAATGCTTGCCTAGACGTACCTACTGTGCTGTCAGTCTATGTTTTACAAAACGTCGAGTATTCACCCACGATCATCAGTAAAAATAATGTTTCTCCCTTCACTACGATATTTTTTAATAACACGTAAATAATCAGGAAACCATCTTTTCCTGGTTTACAATCTTTCATGGTTGTTGGTTTTCCTTTTATTTACGGATAGAATATACTATTCTTTTGCCACAGCCAAGCGCTTTACTAGTTTCTTCAACTGCCCCGGAAACATTTACATTTTTACCAAAATATGTAAAGCAATTCAAAACTATTTGCTTTTCTTTTAGGGAATAGATTTCTCCCTTGCGCCTTCCTTTGCATATTTCAATTCTATAAATTCATCATGTTTGTGTTATTAATTACGCTATTAATTAATATTGGTAATTGTTTTTGAAAAAAAACTGATTTTTTCGAAGATAAATACGTAGTAGAAGACAAGAAAAACTGGGAGAACAGTGAGAAACTAACAGCCACCAAATAATATATGGCAACCATCCTCGTAATAGAAGAGGATAGCCTTATACAAATTGGTATAAAATAAAAAAGGATGGGTATGGCCCATAAGAACAATACTTCCTTTAAAACGTAAGCTGCACTATAGTGCTGGACATGAGATCTACATTGCAGTGCTACAAAATTGACTTTTATATAGCACTAACCTTGAAATACTTAAACTCGTTGTTGTGTGTATGTGAATCGTGCTCTAACCCCTTTCGCCCTTCAATCTTCCTTCACCCGTCTCCTCTTACTGCAACCTCCAGTATCTCTCTCCCCTTAACTCAAACCTCCAGTATCTCTTTCCTCTATTTTTGTGGATCGTGCAATTCATTACTTAATATGGGTAGTAATTCTCGCCTGAAGTGTACAAAATTCTAACTTGAAGATTTTGTTTATTTTCTTGTTTCGTCGTCTAGTAACGCACCTAGTTACTCGCAGGATGTTTACATGTTTTGGAAGTCCAGGTGGATCCCGCTTATACGTCATCGTCGACGACTGCTACCTTCAATGCCAACCTCGACTGATGAAACCTGTCCTGGTGGTTATTTTCTGGGCTAGTTTCTCGTGTGAATACGTGTAGTTAATTTGCAGAAATCTTCCAAAAATCCCTTTGTATTGTGTTGTGTTATGTGTGAGAATGTGTTGTGATTTTACAATGTATTTGAAAAATATATATTCTTTTACCTAGTAACGTTAATTAGTCCCGTTATCTGCTTCTGGCTGGACTTAGTATACCTGTACTTCCCACCGTATAGGATTCTAGTTGATTAACCTTAGTGAATAACCGAATAGATCGAATAGATGGAGACACTTCACTTTAATAATTTAGTTTGCAATCGATAATAAGTTCAACACGAAAGTATGTAATGGTCGCGTATACTGCAGACAAATTCGACAATGACAATATAAGATCAACAAAAACACAACGAGGTGGTGAGAAAGATCATAACAACATATATCAATCCTTTTATTAGCCATACAATTATTTTTAACATGCAAGAGTTAACAAAAAAACAATTAGGCCACTTAGAATCGACATTCCTAATTCCTACGCTTAGAAGTAGTAATTAAAGGGAAACCGGCCGTTTCGGACATAAAAAAAGTTCTGCTTGTTAAAAATCACATAAAAAAGTGTAAGATCCAGTTTATTAAACCAATAGGAGTACTTTTATTTCCACTTTGCTCTTTCCTTTTGTGGATTCACACATTTAATTTTACACTTTCTTCAGACAGTTATCGGAGTTGAAAATTATTTATAGACATGCCTATGTACGACATAATAACCTGTGGATATTGATATACAGTAAAGAACATTTTCGTAACCGATACACTGAGAAAATGGAATTTGTTAGGTCAACAAAAATGAATCTGTCTATCAATTTTATGTGAATTTAAACATTTTTGTTTGGAGTGAACCCATGAAGTGTTTACTAAAATTACGTGGGCTGTTGTAGCAACATTATCCTTTTTATTGAATATTTTTAACTAATCTATTGTAGAATATATTGAAAGTGTAAATTTGTTAGATTTACAGATTTCATAGTTTAAGCGAAAAAATAAGATATTACAGTTTGCGTTTAGCAACCGAACCGTTTATTACAAGTAAAATAAGGTGGCTTAGAATAGTAAAAAATAAAAACAATAAAAACAAAAATTCCCTTACAATCTTGATGAGTGAAGAATTTCAGATGCGTATTACGGCAACAAAGTTGTCATCCTCAGCAGAATCCACAAAGGAAAATAATGTTAGACGTAGCACCCTGGGAAATATGCACCACACAGAACACAACTTGAATAACACTAATTTCCCGCTTATAATATACACGTATGCCCGCATCGGAACGGGGAATTGCTTTGTTAATGGCGACCGCTCATTCGAGTCTCACGACAACGAGAGATATCCAGTCGCAGTGTATCATAAACCGAGGAAGGGTACGCACGCATGTCCGGACTTCTAAGTAGGAAAATAAACAACGATTCTTATTAAATTAAACAAAGGAAAAATATACTCTACAATTATACAAAATAAATTGAAATTACTTTATGGAGGGTTCAAAAATACCACCATCCGTTGCCAAACAATACTCGAGTCTATCGTAAAACTTCCACCTCATTGCTTCGAGATTTCTAGGTGTTATTGACGCAAAAATTCTCAACAGGTCTACTTGCAACTGTTGCAAGCTCGCTATTCTTGCAAAACTGTAACGATTTTGTTTGGCATAACCCACACAAAAAATCGCAGTGATTGAGGTGGGATGATCGAGGTGGCCATTTTATCGTACCCTTTCCGGCAATAACACGATTAGGAAAGGTGTTTTCTGAAGAAACTTCATTACTAATCTTGTGTTAACCAAATTGCATCAAAATCGGGGCTAAGTTGACACACAGTGGGCATTATTTGCGTTTGCAGCAAATCCAAATATTTTATTCCATTCAAGTTGCAGTCAATAACAAATGGTACTATAATGTTATCACCCAAGATATCCACCAAAACGTTAAGTTTTTCGGGGTACTGAGTTCTCACATTGCGGACCAGGTGTTGATTTTCTCGAAACCAATATCGCACGACTGAAGGATTATGCTTGTCAGGACGTGAAAAGAAGGACCTACTGCTTGCGTATATTTTGTTTGAAGTGGAAACGCACAAGGTTGTTACATTTTCATATAACTGTATTGTATTTTAATTATATCAAGCATTTTGAAATAAATCCTACTAATGGCACGAAGCAGCAGAAATAAATGTTTCATTAGTAGCACAAATGTCATTTTGGCATTTAGCAAACAAAATTACCCAGTACAACCCTGTCTATTCAACAGGAAATTGCGGACGACACAAACCGATTACCAGAAAGAGATATCAGTATCATTAACAAATGTTATTCATATGTAGTAACAGCTGTCGACGATTTGCAAATATGCATTGCATCTTTCGTCACTGCATTGACACAAAAGACATCGTTAGTTGGCAAAGCTGCAGCTTGTCACATATTTATGCTTTTCTTAAGTTGTCCGTATTGTTAATATTACTATAATTGTTATATTACATTAAATACAGTTAAGCATATAAGTTTAGAGCGTTACACCTTGCAGTAGTGTTTACGTGGCATTATTAAGAGAAACATACAAATATTTATCAATAATATTTTTGTGATTGCCAAGTTCACCAAGTTGTATTTCTAATATAGATTGCTGCCGTTTGCATAAATAACCGTTTCTGAATATACAAAAGGATTAGTTTTCAATATTAATATTACAGCTACTGTTCGGCACTCTTAGGTTGGTAACTCCCATTACATCCCCACACATTACACAAACAGCGTGGTAAATGATAGGCGGGTAACTGTCGTAATAGACGTGCAATTGTAAGAAAAGATTCCGTAGCACATATTTTTACGTTCTTTACCTAAGATAACAATAAGTATAATTAATTCATCAGAAAATATCTTCACAGAATAAAATTACAAATAATGGTTTAACTTGACTTTATCTGCATATGATAATAAAAAGACTGATGCAAACTATTAAGTGATAAATGAACCTTAATTTTCTTATTGAAATAATTACATTACATCTTTTTTTTCGTTTCCTAATAAGATTCAAAATAAAAGTTCGGCATCACACTTTTCACATAAATAAATTTAAAAAAATTACTTCCTGCACACCCACATTGTAACGATTCGATAATAACTTTCTAAAATTTTATCCTACGACTTAATCTGGTAACAATATGAACTCGACATAATGTAATACAAATTGAGGTTGTGTTTCTACTGTATCGTTCCAGAACCTTTTCGAAATAAAGTAAAACCTGTATCTAAAAACGTACATATATACACATAAGGGAATTGCAAATAAAGTACGCGGGTGCTTTCACAACTGAACATAAATATTGGCAACAGCGGTTGTTAGCAAATATCCTTACCAGTAATACATCTTTGAACCAATTAATTAATGACTATAATACACTCGGTACTGTTTGCTCGTTACTCAAAAATGCGACCCAATTTCCTCATCAACGCGTCTCTTTCTAACTTGCGTAGCGATATTGTAGAACGTAAAGCGGTGTGGTAATAATTGTTTTAAGCGTAACCTTCAATTCAATTGAAGTTGGTCTTCAGAAATTGGTAAGATTTTTTCATGTTGTATCGTTTAAAATTGACGTTATGTGTTATGACGTGTTATTCGAATTTTACCCATTAGTTAACAATAAATACCAATAAAAAATCAATTAAAATCCAAAAGAGAAGGTTGCTAATTTTCGACTATGTTAGGACAAAAATGTGAAAACAAAACATCTTCCCCCAAATAAACTTCCACAGTTGCAGATAATAATTCATCGTGTACACTATCGGTATCACATCATGGGCGGTTTGAGCAATATGTGAGAGTTAAAAACCTAAAAATGCTAAACACTAATAATTACTTCAAAATTGTCACACCTTTTTCAATTATAAAGTATATGTACATATTTCAATGATTTATAATAAATCTTTGATAATTTACCCCTGGTTTCGCGCCAATAAATATAATTGCGGTGATTTATAATTAATTACTTTTATTTAGTTTTTATTTGTAACAGCGATTGCCCTATAGTCACATATATACTCAGCAGAAAGCTTTAGATAAGCTTTCTTCTTGGGCTTTATAAACTTAAGCTCTATAAAAGTTAAGAGAAAAACTTCGTTTTTATATATTATGATCTTTGTCACCACCTCGCTGTGTTGTTGTTGATCTTATATTATGGATTTTGTCTGCAGTATACGCGACCATTACATACTTTTGTTTTGAACTTATTATCGGTTGCAAATTAAATTATTAGAGTGAAGTGCCTCCATCTATTCGATCTATTCCAGAGGCAGAGAAGGGGACTAATTAACGTTACTAGGTAAAAGAATATTTAGTTTTCAAATACATCCAGGATCCACAAAAATACAAGAAAGAGATACTGGAGGTTGGAGTTAAGAGGAGAGAGATACTGGAGGTTGCAGTAAGAGGAGAGGGGTGAAGGAAGATTGAAGAGAGAAAAGAGTTGGAAAACAATACACATACACACAACAAAGTATTTAGGGTAGGTATTTATAAAGTTAGTTTTGAAATATTGTCAAAATTCTTGTAGTTCTATTACATAGTAATAGTTTTTCAAAATTTTAAATTCATATTCAATATCAAGATTGCAATTTTTGTAAATTAAACCTATAAATTTCGATATCCATCAGATGTAACAAACGAACTAAGTTGTCATACCGGTATTTTAAAACATGTGCGTTAATGTCACATTCTGACATTAACGTATTTCAAGGTTAGCGCTATATAATAGTCAATTTTGTAGCACTGCAGTATATTTATTTTTCCTTTTTGAAAAACCACTGTAATATTTTCATTGGACAAAAACGCATTCAATTAGACCAGCACAATTTATTTTTGTCTCGACTGTCTCGACAGTAATTCACAATTATACCTCGTACTCACATGCAGATTGAAACAAAATATTTAATAGCGGCAATATCGACAAACCAGTAGTGGAATTTAAATCGCCATTGAAATCAATTGCTGCAGTTAAGTGTATTACTATAATTTCACATTTCACTTATACAGCCATATACACAGCAGTTAATATGACTACTACATTTTGTTTATTCATTTCGTTTTTTGACGAGTTTATAATATAACCTCCTTATGAAGCCAAAACAGCTTATAATTTCTCTGATAATAATAACAAATTTCGAAATATATATTTACAGCTTTAAGAAACGCTAGTTTTTGGGTGGTAACGCTGCCCAAAAATTAAAAATATACGATAAAACCTCTGGAAAACACCTTTACCCAAAGTAAACAGACAGCTTCAGAGAGTCAAAACCAAGGCTGAGACAACACTTATGTTGACCAGGCGAGCCCAGGGAAAGACATGGGGCTTAAACGCCAACAGCAGCAATGGAATCCATTCTAAACCTCCCACCGCTTCATGTGGTAATAATGGGGGAGGCAAGAATGGGGTATTCCCGATTGCTAAAATCCCCGAGCAGCAGTATGCAGAATTGGGGTACAACAGAATTGGAAATCATGTTGGAGGAAACCTATTGGGAATGAAAACAGACCATATGATTCCCATACATATATTTAACAGGAATTTCGAGGTGGAAATCACGGATCGGAACAGCTGGGGAAAAACAGAATACAGGGACAAGCTCGGTTTACAAACGGGTCAAAGAGCAAGCATGGACCTGGAGTTGGAATATATAGTGTGGTGAGAGACACAAAGATCACCATCCCATCAGGAAAATACACCAGTGGTACAGACAGAGGTGTTCGCTATATTGCATTGCGCACTAGAAAACAATAGTAATAAGCGGATCTATACTGCAACGGACAGTCAGGCGACACTTAGGGCACTGTGGAACCCTAAAGTGACATCAAGACTGGGTTGGGAATGCCTAAGGGAACTGAATGTGCTCGCGGAACGCAATAAAGTTATTTTGTTGTGGGCATTCGGAAATCGTAGGCAATGAAAAAGCCGATGAGCTAGGGAAGATAGGAACATCGGCTTTGTACGTGGGCCCACAACCTGCTTTGGGAGTGTCTAAAAACAGAGTACGAGGGCAGATATGAAAATAGATCCAACAACATAAAGAATACTGGGAAAATACAAAGTCAAAACCTTTATTAAGGAGCCACCAGTAAAGAAGGTTGACGAACTACTAAATCTTAGTAGGGATCACTTTCATACAGTAATAGGTCTCCTGACAGGACATTGTGCACTAAGAGGACACGTACAGAAAATTGGGGTTGAGATTGAGGGCCCAAGCTGCAGACTGTGTGAAGAAGCAATACAGACCGCATACCACATCTTATGTGAATGCAAAGCCTTGGACCCTAGAAGACAGGCAATCTTTGGGAAACCAAAAATGAACCCAGAAGACTATACAGACCAACCGGCCAAGGACCTTTACAAATGTGTACAGGGCACAAGGATTTGGGAATGGGTGGTATAGGTCATGGGTACAAAATGGGAGACAAGTACAAAAAGCCAATGGGTTGAAGTGTTTCCGGAGACTTATAACAGACTCACATAAGTCAAAGAAAAAGAGAAATGTAAGCAATACACGTCGCCACGCCACTCACGTTTAACAGATCTTAAAGAACACTCCACACCGCACAAATCTATTTTTAAGGTTTTTTAAGAGTAAACAATACAGTTCTGTCAGCCGCTATATTGGCTAATAATAATGCATGGTCACATCTGCTCGAAAATACGCAAATATCATGTTGCCTTCGAAGATACACAAGTATGCAAATTTAAAATGGATAGGGCAGAGGAAACGTTAAATGTTAAAATTGCACTAAAAAATCGAGTTACATACCGACATACATACATACAAGTCAAGTTAATATAAAACTTTTAATTGAAAATGTAATTTATATTTATTGGGCATGCGTATGATATAAAACAAAATGCCTATTGCTTCAGTATAATATGGAATATATACATTTAAATATACATTTAAATAAAAGCAAGCTTTCTAAACACAATCTAAGGATGCAACACCATCATTACGGTGTGTAACAAATAATAACATGATGTAATTATACGTCGTAATTATATATTATAGGATTGGCGTTATATAAAATTAAATGAGATTTATACTATTTATTGCGTTTGAAATTCGCAAATATAATACAACAAATACGCATAGAAATTTCTTCTCATGCACACGCAAACACCTCAATCGTAATTATAGAGTATACAATATAAACGAAAATAATTTATTCAGGTACATCTAAAAAATTGTAACCGACAGTTTCTCTCTAGAAAGTAAAATTTCTACATTTCTAATTACAAATGCATTCCTATTCACACCTATTTACGTATTTATTACAGTTTTCTACTGAATTCTATATTTTATTTCTAACACAGAAATTCTAGAAGTACCACTGGAGGATCTTGAGCTGTAAGTAATCGTCTCGCAAAATAAGTTAAAGTTTACCATGTTACATACACACATATCCAAGCTGGTAACCTTCGTATTATCATCCAAAACTGGTTTGCGGGTATGTATAAGCAATTATACCGGGTTTTATCGAGCAGGCAAATCGGTACTTGAGATGCTTAACGGTCGATATGAACTGTTAAGTGTTCCAAAAAAAGAAAAAAAAACATGTCAGGTCTTTAAGTTATAAGATAAGAAACGGATTTTTGTATTTAAACAAAAATATTTATATATGGTTCTAAAAAGAAATGGTGAAGGCAATCAAGTTCTCTTAAGCACATATATCATTCCAAAATAAAAATTTGAAAGTTCAGGATGTGTTAGTAGTAATATATATTTATCAAGTTGGAGTTGATCTAAACAAGACACTTCTTGAGTGTTTCGAAATTACACATTAGTATGTCTACCACATTACTAATGTACTAATGGTGAATTAGTATTTACTATTTGTAATAGTTTTAATGACATATGTAAGTTTATTGCTCTTACAAACATATATTAATATCAGCAACTTATCTGTAGGGCGTATTCTAGGAAAATTACTTGAAAATATTACATTTGACCAACAAACCACTACTACATCTACTACGTCTAGTCTACTTTCAGTCACACACCCACGAGGTAGTGGTAATTCTATAAATTTTAACAAAAATCCACGTCAAGTCAAAAAGTCAAATATGTTTCTTTCTGAATCGTAACTTTAGCAATGTTTAGCACGGAAATACAAAGAGCTACGCAAAGATCCCAGAACGGCAGTGACGACAAAAATATACCAGACAGTCTATAAATATCGATCGACATCAAAGACATTAAGTATACAAATATCTCAAAAATTTATAAACATACTTTTAGGACCACACAATACACCTAACTATGTAGCAATAGACACTCTCAACGCATAGACAACTGTTTCGGGCTACCATGTCACTCATTGGTGTACCTGCTAATAGTTCAGCATATCGTATGATCAACTTCTCGCTAGATTGTGACTTTGGGAAAAGCAAAGTGACATCTGGCGCCCAACAGAGTATTCATGGCATAACCAGATGTGTTGTGTAGTCCTAAAAGGTATTATTATACATTTTTGATATATTTATATACTTGGTTATTCTATCTTACGTATCAGATATTGGCAGATATCTTTTTTGAAATTTGACCTAAGACATTGGCTAACTCCACAGTATAGCAAGCCAACGACACACTAACGATTACGCGAGATCTATAAACGAAGCATCCCATTTAGATTTTCAGTTCTACAAACTTACCACACGATCTTCTCTCCAGCAACACAAAAACAAAATTCTAAATAAACTTAACCAAAGGCAAACACACAAATGGATTAGTTTGGTTGTTACAAGTCTGTTGACAGATATTCCTATTGGGCCAACGCTAGCCATAGTGAAGCGAAAACTCCCAATATGATAAATTATAACACAAAACTAATAACGCGAAAAGTAGAAGACCTGTCTAGGCAAGGACCGAAGAAAGCATCAAGAAAGTTGAATGGTTTTAATGGATCGACGAACCAAAGCTGCGGTTAACTCAAATGTAATAGGAATATACGAAGCATCTGTTTCACAATTTTGCATGAGGAGTTGAAGATTAATAAATTGTCAGTGGATAGGGGGAATCCTGACCCCTGACAAAAAGTTATGCGGACAAGAAATTTACGAAGAAAACTCGGCGGCTCTAGCTGGTGACAAAGATCTTTTTACCAGAATTGTAACAGCGGATCCCCCAGTTAAAAAAGAAAAGAAGCAAATATCTGCGGGAAGCATTTGGCGACAATCTTTTGGGATAATGAGGGCATTCCTTGGATCGAGTATATGAAGAAGGAGTTCAAAGATGTAAACGTTGCTATACACAAGAAAAGATACGTTCTTAATTTTATTTAATTCTTTATTTCATTTAGTTTTAACAAACAAATTTCTGCAAGTCTGACATTATAGTTTTACTTTGCTGGAATTGCCATATCAAAGACTACATACATTTTTGAAACGTCCTACATCAATATATTTACGATGATCCGCCTTTGGTGCTTCAAACGGCATTCAACGATACTTAGACCTCAGTGAGTCTCAATATTTGCAGAGAAAAGTACCATCTACATTCCACACAAGTGCCGTGCGCGCCAGCAAAGGTCTAGCGCGATTGGTCGCACTGACAGCCTCTACGGGTAAGCACCTCAGGCATCGTACGCCGAGCTGTGAGAAGCCAAGCGTTCTGCGTCAGTCGTGGTGCTAGTGTATCGTGTCTCCTGCGTATAGTAATGTGGTTTTCGCTCGCGTTCGTACGTTTTCCTTAAAACATTCTGTGATGTATCATAGGAGTGACGTTTTCGTGTGAAAAGGTAAAAGAAATACATCAGGATCGGATCTAGCTTGTGGGGTTAATTAATTAATGGTTGGAGATATTTGAAGAAGTCTGTAGATAAGTAAGTAAGCCTTTTGGTAATACGCTTAATGGTAGGGTTTGGGCTCTCACATTTTATTTATTTATGTACATACATATATTTGCGAGGTGAAAACCAGTTTAGGAAAGTTGACTTGTGTGGAAATTTTTTTAGCACGCTTAACTACCATAATAATATGTTTAAGCAAAAAGAAACAGCATTAAGAGTGGAGAAACACTTTCACAAAAAGATTTATTACATGGCTATTATTCAGAATGTATCTTCCCTAAAAATAATGATTTCATCAGCATCTGGGACAATGATCTGTGTACAATATCAGAAGGAGTATGAAAGACGACAATTATCAAACTACCCTTCAAGTAAACCTTGCATCCATACCAAAATCATCTGCATTGCAGAAATGTACATTTCCGTACACTTTTTGCATTACTTCAAAAATTAGAAATTGTTCCAATAAAGAGCTATCAGGGTTTATCGATGAATATCTCCCAAAACCTTCTTGACCAGAAAATAAAATACCAAGACCAAACTTTCCATTACTCTTCGAAAAGGGTTGAATAACGAAAGCTATTAAACAGGATTACATGTAGATTGATTGTGTATAAGTTTATATATGAATGAAAGCATATAATAACATACAAGAAAAACACACCCAGAAAAATATATTCTGAAGGTTAATACAATTACGGTAAAGTTAGCCGAATTCTGGTTAACTTTACCACAATTGTGTTAACATTTATAATATAGTTATCTCAGTGCACAAGCAGAATTTATGCAGAAGATGGATGGTATCAATTGATTGGGCCTTTCCTCCAACTTTAAACCCTAGGGTGTTCCAAAATGCTTAACCATACAAACACATCAAGTTTTTCTTTTGTGTATGTACTAAATATCTTAATCTTAAATTACTTTGTTTCCATTTTTATTCTTTGCTTGTTCAAATAGTCATACACATACCACACCGATCACATATACACAATGGTGTTTTAGGTATTGCTTTAGATAATTTCAAAATTGAAGACCGACAAGTGTCAGATATGATAAACCCAATATTTTTTTCCAAAAAATCTTTGTATGCATATGTACCACCATTTTTACAAAAATATAAAACACAGTTACCATTGAAAGAACACTGCAACCTTTATTGTTATCGGCCATGTTATCAGAAATAAGATTTTTAGATTCCCCTTTATTAAAGACCTAAATATGTCTTTAATTATTTTGAAGATACATCCTTTTAGTTCAAAGAAATTCATTTCATTCATATTTTCTTTCTTATTTCGTATTTCAAATCCGTTCACTTCAGAATTTCATTTTTATCTTACACACGTATTTTCCTTCCGTGGTTTACAATTAGGGTAATATATCCATCCAAAATAACACCTATTTCCATTTGAAGTAAATCTTTGGTTAAAAAAATCAAGATTATTTATATAGTGCATGGATAAACAAACATCTGAAGGTCGCATTCCAAACTGAACTACCGCACTATCAAATTAATTAAGGAATTCCATTATTCTCGACTCACTCTAGAGTATTATTATCCCATTATGCTCCTAACTAATGTGTTTCCTATTCAATCAACAGCATCGCTGCGTTCTTGACATCCTGTATAAGTAAGTAATTGTGGGCTAGGGTAAATTACTAGGAAGTTGCAGGAATTGTAGAGCACGAGATATGCCAAGATATGACGAGATTATTTCCTTTGTCAGTTACAATAAATACAGACTGCAGATTGTGATTTAAACATAGATGTCATATATATGTAATCTAACAACTGTCAGGTCTGGTTTTCTAGCTTGTTAAGTTCCCAAGGTCAAGAACGGATGTGATACTATTCACAAATGCATTTTTTAAATGTATGTAACGTTCTTAACCTAGTTTTAACATGTATGTAAATAAATATACATTATGCTTTCTTTTATTTTTAAAACTAAAATATCTTGACATAACATAATTTAGTTTTACTTTTTTTAATATACGTATACATTGTTCGCAAGCACTTTTACTTCCCTCATTTAGCTTCACTTATTGTCTACTTGATTTATTCGGCTGCAAGTTCAGATAAGCACACTCAAGCAATTACGTAGTTCTAATTTTAACTAGCGTAACAGAGCGACCCAATTTGAATGTGTAAATATATTCGTGTATGTATACACGGCATGTGTTCTTCAGAACAGTTTTCGTCGGTGTAAACATATAGATCTAAATTTGCGTGTGAGTCAATATTAGCGCCTTAACTCTGTGTTTTGATATATTAACCGATGCCTGCTAATGGATGTGTCGACGCATACGTTACCTGTCTAAAAAATGAGGTTATGTTAGTGTTTGTCCTGTGATTATCCGATACTGTACGGTATTTGTGATATTAGTTGTGTTTAAGGAAATATAAGATTGCACATGTTTGGTGACAATACACTAACAACACTAACACTGAACAATTGACAAATTTGAAAAAAGTCATAAATTTGAAACCTTTAGTTACACGTTCTTTGGAAAATCAAAACCTATACAAACTTTATAGTCACAAATATCGGACGGTTTTTCGTTATATAAGCTACTAATCAAGTTAGTGCTTTTCTTTATTTTTAAGGAAATGCATTAACAGTCAGTTACTTTCAGTCTCTATCATACAATTCACATGTTATCGTATCAAGCTTATAATTTTTTTAAGTTAAAAAATACCCCTTACCACCTTGTTGAGTAAAGAACTCTGAATACGCATTTCGGCAACTAAGTTG
>JARFOC010084743.1:0-14265 GCA_031763485.1 Osmoderma eremita
GTTCTTCACTCATCGAGGTGGTAAGGGTATTTTTTATTTTTTTACTATTTTAAGCCACCGTATCCTATTTTGTATTTAATATTAAGTAAATCTTGTTAATATTATTTTTACTAAGATATGTATTTTGCTCCACAATAGAACTAAGCGGCCGAGGTGGAAGGAGCGATCAACGACCCAGCGGATGACAAGATATGTATTTAGGAATTTAAGAACTATAAGTCAACTATTTTTGTTATAACGAATAAATTCTTCATTCAAGTTGGTTTGTTCCATATTGCGTATTGCCCCGACTGGTAAGGCATATTACCCGATATGCCATTTTACAGGCTCAAGCATTTTTATAAATTATGTTCTTCAAAGCGTATACTATACTGAAAGATAGTGTAGGTTTACAAACGATACGATACAAGAGATAAATGCGCAAAACTAATTCATATATGACAAAATTTGACAAGGAAATGGAATTTCCCTGCATGATGGCCCATTCCCCCCAGTTACCCTAAGTTTATTATTTCGGTATTTGAAATTTTGATGCGTGTAACATATATGTTACCATTGGAGGAATAACTAATCCTTTTTTTTACTTCATCGATGTTATTTTTAATATAAGTTGTAGTGCCTCTTCATAGATGTTTATTGAATTTGCAAAATCTGAACCCAATCGTACTTTCATAGTTGGTATCGTCATATTTAATGAATTTTGCCACTCAGGAAGCAGTTGGTTTTAACCAAGTCAATCTGTTATCTAATATACATATATGCACACGTTTGATTTTGCTTTAACTCCGTACTACACTGCTAAAGTCTTAATTAACCAAAAACTTCCATTCAAATTGTAAATAATTCCCTCTCAAGATGGTATATAATATTTAAGTTTTATTATTGTTGTCATCCACAAACGTTGCGCATCCAGAATAGACACACAACACATATGATATGCAACTTCCTCCTCTTTCAAATCGTTACTGCTGGACGCGAAGAAAATTCCTCGCTACCAAGCTCACGTCACTCAAATTATCGCATGTTTCTCCATAATGCGATGACTTGGCAATTACTCGAAATCAGAAATCAGGAATGCCAACCAATCAAAGAATAACAACCCGGAGCGAGCATTACACTTTTATTTATTATCCTGCCGTATGGCGAGACGCGCAGTTAGAGGCATTTGCTTCCCTTTTTCCCTCCCTGCTGCCATTGAATGCGCGGATCCGCTGGGTCCAGATTGCCTCCCGACGATCGTAAAATGTGTACGGTGCGGTTTGGAAATGTTGGGGCATATTGTGTGTCAAAGATTTTCGTATTTTTTCAGGCGAAAATTATTTTAGTCCAAGTGAAGTAAAACTGCAACTTTTGTTTGGTAATGCACCCAATAATCTTAAATAAATAAATAGCTTTATTTCAAACTATGACAAAATCCATGCAAAATGACGTCAGTTAGAAAGGGTATGAGAGAGAGAGAGAGAGAGAAATAAATAAATGCGCTTCCATAGCAATAACATTTCGAGAAAAAAAATTAGGGTTTCAATTAATCCGCAATAACAAAACAACATAATGCTAATAAATGTAATTTAATTTTAGGTTTGAAATTAGTTATAGAAATGCATAATTTTACATTCTGTTAATTGTCATATATTTTTATTTTCACGATTTTTGTACGGAGCCTTCACTTGCATGTAAAAATAAAAATTCGCTTACCACCTTCATGAGTGAAGAACTCCAGATACGTATTCAGCAGAATCTACGAACGGAGATAATGTTAAACGAAGCACACTGGTAGATATGCATCACACAAAACACTACTTGAACAACACTAAACACTTAACGCTCTTCGCATATTCTATTCGTTTTCTGGCATTTATTAGTTCACGTAGAAAGTCTGGTGAATTTACTTAGATGAGGTTTCCCTAGATTTCACAATTTTCGCAAATTTGGGAGAAAATCTGCATATGCAGAATACCGAAATTCCAACGCACTTTTGTTTAATTACTTGGAGTACGTTAATTTAATATGAGGGTGTATTATCCCACTTATGAATTTTAAAATCAAAGACGTCTGTTCTCCGTTAAATTCTGTATTCAACTATCCCTTACAGTAATTGTGTATGTGACTCATTGTCTTTCTGAGATATACGTTCTGATTAATGAAACTATGATGTGATTAATTCTATTTTTCATTGCTGTTATATTTTGAATAAAAATTCAGGAATCCACCAGAAGATGTCAGTTTTTGATACCAGTTGAGTATGATTTCATTATTGTCAGTTCTTATAACCTTGGTATCAAGAAAAGGTACACTTTTATCAATGTTCATCTCTATTGCAAATTGTATGTGATTGTTCTGAGAATTAAATATATTAAGTGCTTGTTCTGTCATGTTTACGGGAACTGATGTTATTAAGTCATCAATATATTTGAAAAGGAATGGTAGTTGAAATGGAAGTTTCGGTACTACATTAACTAACATGTGATCCAATACTATAAGTGGTAAAATGGGTTTGATGAGGGAACCCATCGACACACCAAAGGTTTGCAAGTAAAATGTGTTGTTGAATGTAAAGTATGAATTTTTTTAAAATTAAGATATGTGTTTGTAAAAAGAGGAGTTTATTAAAAGAGCAATGAGGTTCTATGAAGATCCAGTTCAAATCAATAGCTGCTTATTGCTATTATTGCTATTGCAAACGTATCATGGTTATTCTTCATTACAGTTCTCAATTCCCAGTATTCAATAATGCGAACAAAACTAATTGCAATGGATTAGGGCTCCATATTTCTCTACCTTATGCTTGTCTTAAACTCACACGCATATAAACTTTTGGACTATAACGTATATACGACCGCGCTTACATAGTAGAAGGTACGCATCGAATTCTTGGCGTTCTTCAGCTAGATGCTAACGATCAAACGATTCCAATTCGAACGTTGTAACGCGCTACGCAAAACGATTTAATATTCACGTCATCGCTAGGTGGTTAGGCCGCAATGTTCGCCCATTATATTCGTCGTAGGCTCGCTTCTATTTCCCCTTTGTTATTGTCATCGGTCATTGTGGCCGGTTAAATTGAATCTTAATATCATATATGTATATACGTAGCAATAATGGATGCTGAAAAGGACGTATCTATACAACATATTATTCTTCTCTTCCGTTATTTTTCTCACTTTCTTTCTTTCCTTTACCATTGTGCTCGACGTACGATAAAGATGGAAATAATAGAACTCTAGAGGTTTGTCTCTTGTCGATAGCTGAAGCGGAACGCGAAGTGAAATATTGAATAGGAAATTGATGGTAGATTTAGAAATTTAGATTATAAAAAAGTCATTTTAGAAATATTTCTTTACCGAAAACATTTATCACTATTTACGGTAAAACTAAATAGTTCAGCCAAAATTCACTTACCCAAAATTCTTTGTGCTCGATATCAATCCACACCATTCGATAAGCTCCTCGCAATCTTTGCGAGATACGAAATTGTATGGCCTGGTACGCGAGTTATATAATGCGTCTGTATATAGGAGATGCAACCTGCCTTCCCCGACTTGGTTCCAGAATACACTTATCCACTTTATCGCGAGGGAGTTGTGTAGACGAAGAAATTAAGCACAACATTCACTTTTAGCAATTAGCGGATGTATTTGTGACCATCATGGTTGTAACAATTATAAATATAATAAACCGATTTCTCGCAAAAAAAATTGTTATTCTTTAAAAGTTTAAAAAAATATAATTTGCGTCCCGAAGCATAGCTTGTAAATAAGGCTAAGCAAATGGGATCTGGTCACAGTGGGGGGAGACTTCCCAGTCGTTCGAACGTAAATCATCTCTAAAGTCATGAGAGTTAGCTAACGATCAATATTATTCGTCAAAATATATTTATACGAGATGTCATAAATATTTATACGCTTTACCGCGTATATTATGCAGTCGTTTCATACCCTTGTCCCTCATCTCCCCCCTTTGCCAGCTCTTTGTATCTGACTTTCTCGCTAACGTCCAAGCGGAGGGCGCCAGACACGTAGCCGAAACTACCCGAGCTGTATTACACTGCTACGTTATAGTGTTGTAAAGTTTATTCAAGTTCGCCCGTAATTAAACATGGTATGTTGATTATTAAATAATTATAACGTGTTTGTTCTCGCTGGAGAGCGGCGAAGATTCCTGTGTTTAACGTGCGTGCATGTGTGTATTACGAAGCCATTGACGAATGGTACTTTGATATACTGGGTGGATCTCCGAGAGAATAGCGCGGATAATTAACGAATGTCGTGTTTCGGTTATTTCTTATACCACTAATTGCTCTCTTATATAAAAAAAAGATACCGGTGAAACTAGTAATGTTCTCGCATTTTTTGACATGAAGCATCTCCACTATCGAGATCTCCTCTTCGGATTGCTATTTTCCTCTTTTTACTGACTACCTCCAAAGTTATTACGACGAAGATTTTTTTATTCATTGCTATTGGAACTACAAAATTATTTAAATAAAATTTCTGTCTCCATTTGACTGGGCAGAGACTTGAACTCAAACATCCCCCAACAGTCAAAAGCATAAATATAAAATTTGATGACATGAGACGTTCAGCTTTTTATTATCTTACATAACATACACAAAGTGAATACTTATTTCGGCATCTTCAGCAGTAGCTAAGAGTTGATTTTAGCGTTACTGCTGAAATACGTATTCAGTTTATATATATTTATGGGGTGTGAAGTGGATTTAGGTTTTCCAAAGTGTGTTCTACGGTTAAGTTATTGGACACATTATTAATGTATATTAAAAATAAAGCTGGTCCCAGAACTGAACCTTGAGGGATTCCAATGCTAATGCTTTCAAAAGAAGATTGCTCATTAACAAAAACGCATTTATTTCTATTACTGAAATACGATCTGAACCGATTTAACCCTTTCGGTCACAACGTCCCTCCCAAACGTAAATAAATTTGTATTGGCTTAAATTGACCTACATTTCTAATTTGTAGCTTAAAATTTATTTGTACCACATGCCGGACATCCACTCGGTTACTATGTGCAAAAGTGCCATCTATTGTTGCTATTGGTAAGTTATAAATTGATATATAGGTCACTGTAATGGTTCGTTGGTTCCATGTTGTATCACGCAATTACCGAACTACTTGTTTCTGTATTTTTGAAGTTTTAAAATTATTTGCATTATGGCAAAAGGTAAGTAAGCTGTTGAATTCTTTATCTAGCATAAAACTGTATGCCCTATTTACGTACTTCTACCAAAATCAAGCGTGAAATTTTGATGTCCCTGGACCGGTACATTGTTACATCCCATGTTCATATTTGATGATATTACATAAATTAATCAAATATCGATAAATCTTCTAATTTTTCTTTGTTATTTAATCTTTAATTATTATTGTTTTTTTAAAATAAACAATTGATCATTTTTTACAGCAGTAAAGTGGAAGAACTATTTAACGGACGATGAAGTGTTGAATCTTATAGGGCGGGATGACTTGTCCGATTTTGAAATGTTATCGGATGACGAAGATCACACATGCCATAGATCTGGCATTTGTTTGTTCGTGGTTCGAATACAGAAAAGAAGCGAAGGCAGTTGGAGTGGAACAAAAGAAAATCTTAGATTTATTGTCTTTTCGGACATCAGTAGCCGAAATCTTAATACTACAGAAGACCTTCCGTAAGCGGGGACGACTTTCTTTAGCGAGTCAAGAGCCCGCTCCCTCAAAAAGACCAAGGGATAGGCAACCTTCGGCATATGCCAGGCATGACGGTCATAATCACTTGCCAATTTACGATTCTAAACTAGAAAATAGTAGTGCATAGTAGGTGCAACTATTAACAAATTAATTTTTTTCCGCAAGACACTCTATATATACACACACTTCCATACACGAATACTGTATGTGCATGAACTGTATGTACGTCGAGCAGCAGATCCGTAGATGCGTCGATAGCCACACCCTCGCGTAATCATCGCCTCTTTTTAACGTAGTAGGCCGCGAACGGTCGGCGTTTATTATACTTCCACAAGTAAGGTAACGAAGATTAATATGGTTCTCGCTTTCCTGTCCCTACAGCGATCCGCCCTATGGAACGGTCAGCGAGGCGTTTAAGCGAGTAGGTATTCGAACGGACACCTAAGCCGTATATTCGTATGGGAATAGGTGTAGTGTACTTTATATTATACATATCTATATGTATATACAGTGCTACCGCGAAACAATCATGAAATAAAATACGAAACACAATTTAAGAAGCGACAACTTTTCACAAAGTCGCTAATACACTCCTGTGGTTGATGGAGATGGACAACTTCTGCAGAATAAACGATCTACATATCCTTAAACCCGAAAATACCAAATGGAATAACATTAAAGAACATACAGATTGATGTGAGAGCTTCCAGTATTGCACCAGGTCATGTTGAGATAAATATATTATAAAATAAGAAGCTTTTCCCAAGGCATCCCAAGTATTTTCTATCGGATTATCAAACTAGGGAATTGGCTGGTTACTCCATTCTCTCTGTTCCAACTTCATGAAACCAGTTGCTCACGATGTTTTGTTCGACGAGGGCGAGTATTATCGCCAATAGAAATGAATTGTTCTCCGACTGATGATACACGGAAGAACAATAGGTGCCAGAATCTCATCCAGGTATCTCTTACCAGTGACAAAGTCCAGCTTCCAAAAAACGATTGTCCAATGTTCAGAAATTGCACTCTTGCTTACTTCAATATCTTTCGAAACAGTTTACCTATGGTCGTCTAAGCCTGTAACTCTAACAGATCTTGGTGTGTTTCTATTTCCGATTTCAAATCTCCAGTGCCAATCACTGCGATAAAATTTTACACACTGACCTAGAAGCGTATTGAAGAGCACTTTTATACCCTCCAGGGTGTTTTCGTAAACACATATGTGTGAAAACTATACAGATGTGTTTACGCGAACAACTCTGGAATTCTTGTTGATACAAAGTTGATACTATTTAAAGAAATATTTGTAGATGTGATGTTCACTGGCACTACTTTTTATTATCAATTATGTGTGCAGTATCTGCCAACTGTTTGGGAGGTGTTATTAATATAATAAATACACCTCATCAGAAGAAAATTTAATAAAGCAGTAATTTAAATGGACTCTGTGACTAATAGTTACGATAGACTCTAGTTAAAATAATAGGATACTTAAATGCAGATAATTGATTAAATAAACCACTACTTTAAGTAGATTATTACATATATAATTGTATATTTATTAATACACCCTTCGAAAATGACTGTCTAAACTTAATTTTAACATTCAACGTACAAACATACATACATACAAACACAAGCAGAGAACGTACAAACATACAGAGATATATATTCATAAAGACATATATGGATATAAATAGTTCGTGACCATTTCCAAATAGAATGACTCCTATTATATCTGTACCGTGTATATCAACGTACGGATATATTGTCTAAATCTACCTTTACCACTGCTGAACTGCATATTTGTTCGCGTAAGTAGATCAAGTTGTGCAAACTTCAATCGAACGACCGACACAATAGCAAGGAACTGAAACGACACGAAGGCGACACATTTCAGAAAGAAATTGGAATGGACTATATGTTCCTTTCTTTCTAATTCGCAAGGGTAAATTATTGGGATGTAAGAAGTTATTGGTGGCCTAGTAGTACACGGCCGGTTATTTTGGACATTTAACTAGGACCGATTGCATTTCGCTTGTATTATTTTTTCTTTAATGTTACCGAACGCGTGTGAAATCACATGTCTTCGTGCAGATTTCGTAAAAGCTTGTAGAAGTCAATGTAACGGAGGATGTGCATTGATTTACTAATACAATTGTATTAGTAATCTTCGAATTTGTATTCAGTTTTAACTACCCTAATTGATGTGAAAGTTAAACTGATGTTATCCGTATTAACCACCTTACTTTTTTCTTTTAAAAAAATTGGCAAGGCATTTAAATATGCAAGGAATAAGGTAAGCCCGAGAATCAAATCTTGAGGTAACCCAATATCCAATTCTTTTATGTTCAGGTGTAAATTCTTTATGCATTACCATCTCAAATCGACTAGCTAAATGAACCATTCCAAAGTCGCATCTTTTATGCCACATTTGACCATTTTTAGTATTTTGTGATTTACACAACCGCTTTTTTTCAAATCTAAGTGCTAAGCACCACGTTCTAAAATCTAAGCTACTATGAATTTCCACTATAACATGGCTTAAAACTATGTCAACCATGTTGGTATTCTGTAAAAAGCTACTTTGACAATAGTTCATTATTTTATTATTCGTTGATGACTAGTATACTTCTGAAAATATTTAAAAAATAAGCTAATTGGAAACAAATAATTCAGATCATTAATATTACCCGTATTTCTATAAGTAGGTTTTAACTTAAATAAGTAAGAACTTTTTACAATAGAAGAGATAATATAATCATCACCAGGAGATGCAGAATTGTTGAGTTTATTATTTCTGCCTGTGTGACTGGATATAGAATAAATAAGAAGTAGGTTGCATGTAACTAGCGAAGAAAAATAACTATTAAAACTATTACGAATCCAAGGGAATGGCAGTCGTAAAGGAGCCAATATGATGTATAAAAAACTGCAACAGCTGTACGACCCAGGAATTAATATTAATAACTCCTTTTTATATCACCAATATTCATGGGACAAAATTGAGTTAGCACAGACTCACAATATGGCAAATGGAGAAACTAAGGGAATGTTTCCGTTAGTACAATCGGCTCACAATTTTATACTACGTATGCAGTTTTATTACTAAAGCTATTGAAGCTACAACAGAATAATGTATCGGCTCGTATTCCATGTTTAATCATTAGATTTCAGGAATAATACTACAGTTCTAAAGTGGTCAACTCATGCTTCAGACTCAAAGGTAACTAAGAAATAATGGTGTGCAATAATACACCAAATTTACTGCAGGCTGGATAAAAAGTCCCGCACCAAATTCGACTTCTGACATGATGTATACTTGTTTTAGACGAAAAAAATGTTGAATACTAAAGAGCGCGTAAAGAGTTGTGGAAAAGAAGGATTGTTCCATAGAGATGTTGCAGAAGAATTTAATCAGGCACCCTGGGCGACAGCCAGTGGGGCAAACACAATTGGTAGACTGCTTGAAAAAATCAAGGCTACAGGTACCAAGAAAAACTTAAAATATGAGAAAGGAAGGTGCTTGAAGGACTTTTGGTGGGGTTCACGATATGCAAGGGAATTGGAGAAGAAGAACAAATCAGGAGGTCATGGAATGTACAACCAACCCAACATAATTCGAAGAATACGAGGCCAAAGGGTACGGTGGTTGGGACATATTTGGCGAATGGACAACTATAGATACACTAAGAAATCACTCCTCTTGGGACATGGCGATAAGAGGAGAAGGGGCAGACCAGAAAAGAAGCGGTTCGAGGAAGTGAAGGAGGATCTCAGGCAAGCAGGAGTCGCGGCATGGGAGGAAAGGGCAAAGGATAGGAAAAAAATGGAAATCCGTAGTGAAGACTATCGAAGCCATGGGCTTTTAAGGCTTGAAGAGCTGTTTTATACATATACAGATAGTGTGGCAGATGCTAGTAGATTAAGATGTCCAAACACGTCACCAGAGGCAATTGAAGCGGATTTCGTAAGAGTAACAGCAAGTCCGAAAAAAACATCTCGCCAACAAGCAATAGTCTTGTGGAAATGTGTAATTGGCTTCTGACAAACGTGGTCGGGGATGTATAGTTTCTATCAAAAGTTATGTTCTCTCAGAGGAGGTCATCAGGGAGAATTTGCACACTGGTCCGACAGTAGTCCACACTGGTTTATCAGCAATAAGAAACGAGTTTGGTGTGTCTTGTGGAAAGACCGAATTATTGGCCCCTACTTCTTTAACGAAGATATCAACAGGGAAAATTATTCATTAAATTCTGATTTGGATATGGTGGATTCACGTCCAGAATGGTTTGTGCAGCACGGCACTCCTTTTCCCCTTCCCCCATAATGGCACACGAGCACGTCATTAGCTAAATAAAAACTGCCCAGAGTGGATTGGTCGTAGGGAAGCACTGGAAGGAGCTCCACGATCTCCAGATTCAAATCCAATGGATTTTGCTGTATGGGGTTACTTGCAATCCAAAACTGATTCGGTAAAGATCAGGGACAAAGACCATATGCATGAGTGCATAATAGCGGAGTGCCGTTTTGTAATACTTCACTTAATGGGGAACATTGTGGGGAATATGGTTCACAGTTGTGTTTCCGCACTAACGCCAACTTATAATGTAGATAAACAGTGTATTGTAATAAAATTGTGTTACGTTGTGCAAATTTTAATCCCTATGTTTTGGGACTTTTCGCCCAGCCTGAATAAATGAATTACAGTTTTATGTTGTGAAATTTACAAATTCATTGTTTTCAACTGTTAATCAACTCACACTAGCTACAAATTGCATTTTTTAAATTAAAAATGCCTTGTTTATGTTTATCGTATTCTTCCGTAATTACTTAATTTGTGCTTTATTATTATTTTTAGTTTTATTATATAGGTATACAGATATATAAAGATTGTGAAAAAAATTATAATTAATTGAATGGAAAAGTATGACATGTGATACATTGTTATAAATAAAATTCGATAAACTTTACGAATACTAAGTAAAAACTTGTTCATTCTATTTAAAATTTCGCAAGTATTTTGTACAGTTTAGACACTTGATGTCCAATTGTTTTTTTCTGATTCTAACAAATGAAAATTAAGGGTCTAACAACTTTTCTATAAGACATTTACTTGAAAATCTTACAATAACCGAGGTATCGGCTATGACGCAATAAAATAGATACATTGTATAGAAGCGAGTACGTTGCATATCAGAAGAATCAACTACCGGTCATAGCTCTACGTTGTATTCTGCGTAGATATAAAACGGGAATCGAGTATTTCGATCCTATTAGAAAGCGTGAGTAGCACTTACGCGCCGAGAACTATTTTGTATGCCCCTGTGTGCGACCAGAATGTGTTTCTCTGCGTGTAGGAAATACATAAATATGCCTCCGGTGTCCCGCGATCCTCCAGTGGACAGAAGAGGGGCATCGAGGTACACTACTGATCCCCCAATCGTAATTCACTGCGCGTCCTCTTACCTGTAAAATAAAGAAGAAAAGCGAAGTTAATACACCGACAGAAACAGACAGACAAACAGATTCAGACAGGCAGACGGACGGACGAGGCAGGAAAACATAAACACAGTATCAAGTGACGATAATAGGGATCGTAATAGAATGATAATAGGATTCATTTATATGGCGTCTATACTTTTGTAATGGATGTGTGAATACCGTAATTAAAGTATATGTACATATTTAAATTCACACAACTATCTCTAATGACAGTGGCGAAAACAGCATCAACGATTCTGTGAGAGAGTAAAGCAAATTTAGCTCCCATGTGTATCAATACCGTCCCAAAAATTACTTCAATTTTACCATATTTTTCCGCATAGTAATGAGGATGATAATGTCTTTTTTTTTTGAAAAAGTTCCTTGTATCTACCAGTTTCCTCTTAGTCTTTTTGTAATTAATTCGCTAATAGCACAAGCAAAGGCAGCACGATGACATTAACTCCTAATTGCCCAAGACGTTATCCTGATGGCACTTAATTGTTTAATGGCAGTGAAAATCTGCATAAATTTTGAGATGGACTTGTCCAAGTACAATGAGAAAAAAAGAATTTGTTAGGTCAACAGAAATGAAAGTGTTGATCATTTTTAGGTGAACTCAAACAATTTTGATTTGAAGTAAATCCTTCGTAAAGTGTTTAATTAAATTGCGTTGATTGTTTTAGCGACGTTCTCAGTTTTGTTGAATATCTCTTTGTTCGAATCAAACAAGTAATTTATTGCACAATATATTGGGAGCATATATTTAACAGATTTCATTAGTCTAAGCCCACTTCTATTTATAACATTAATGAATAAAATATTCATCACATCAGAATACACAACACAGTAAACACCAATAAAAATAGAGAGCTTATTATATGCGGACGAGATTGTCCTAATAGCAGATACATATGCGAAAGTGAAAGGCCTGGTAAAAATATGGAAAGAGGAGATAGAAAATATGGAAACGATGATAAACTCGAAGAAACCAGAAATGATGGTAATAAACATAACGAAGAGATGAGAAGGATAGAAATAGACGGAGACACTATTGAAATAGCAACTGCATTTGAATACTTGGGTTCAGTAATAACAGAGGATGGAAGAATTGAAACGGACATAGCACATAGAACACAGAAGATAGAAAATATCTATTATGCAATTAACAAAACAATATTAGGCAAAACAAAAATTGATAAACAAGTAAAACTAAAGGTATACAACACAATAGCGAGACCTGTATTAACGTATGTAAGTGAAACTTGGACGACAAATAAGAAGCATGAAAGCAAATTGAATGCGACGGAAATGATGTTCTTAAGAGGAATCGAGAGAAGGATCAGATGATATAATACCAAATGAAAGAATTAACGGACTCGCTGAAGCAAGGGGGAATAGCGGAATTTATGGAGAGGAAACAGCTACGATGGTTCGGGCATTTAATAAGAAAGGAAAACGACACATTATTAAGAAATATAACGGAATCAGGAGGAGAGCAGGGAAGAAAAAGGGGACGACGTAGAAAAAAGCAGATTCAAAAGATTAAAGAAATTGGTGCGAGTATAGGCACATCAATGATGGAGATGAAAAGGCTCGCGAAGAATCGTGAAATATGGAAAAATGGGACCTCCAATCAGAGGAAAAGAGAAGAAGAGGAAGAAGAGAAAATCCATATATACAAATATTGGAAACAGTTGCATTGAAATGAACAAATTGGTTTATTCTAGTGTTAATTAATAAACACTCATTTAATCAATTATGGTGAGAAGCCATTTATATAAATTACAATTAGTTTATAATTTACGGTGTTTTATATATTTCGTTTCATATATTTTTACGTACTCTAAACAGACATTTTTATTACAAAATTACCACATCAATTTCGAAAAACCTGTGCAGCGAGTATAACACGTACATATCTCCCATATAACTTGGCTTGTACTAAATTTTAAATATTCAGCATCCAGAAGGGATTGCATTCACTTTCAGTTATTTTTTGAAAATATATCAGGCAAAAAGTCTGCAGTACCAAAATCGAAGTGACATATTCTATGACAAATTAATAATTACCCGTTGTACGATAAACTACTTCTGGGTTTGACCCGTATCATATTTAGAGGATCTCTATTTCTAATATGATACTGTCCTAACCTGGAAGAAGTTCATCTTACACTGACTTTGGCCATGGAAACATGATGGAACTTGTGAAAAACCTATAAGAAACCTGTAAATATAAAATTCGGTCGAATAATTGTGGTGGTGAAAGTGAAAATATAAATGAATCTCAACCGTCAAGACAAGGAAAAGGAAGTTTCGTTTTGAAGTGGTTGACTATAGGGATGAAATACCGTCGGGCGATTTTTATTTCTCAAAAATCAACAAAAACCATTTGAAAGGGAAACGATTTTCCACAAATGGTATGAGGGATGGTTTGCAGATCAAGACTAGTGCCTTTTCTAAAGGGCTTAGAACTACTTTATGAACACTCTGCTTGACTTAAGGGAGGTCATGTTGAATAAATAAAATTTTGTATTGAAATAGTGTTACAATTTATATGGTACACTAGGTTCTTTTAAATACTCTAGCTCTGGTCGTGAAACGTCCGTTTTCGAATTACCTATTACTTTAAAAAAATCATTTTAAAATTTTATACAACGTACAAAGAAGAAGAAGAACCAAACAAATCGCATCATATCGTCTGTAGACATGATGGCGCGATTTACACCGGTCATTTTGGCTGGTTTCCAATGTGCGTAAAAACGTAGTTAAGTAAAATTTTTGTTAAATGTAGTATAATAATGATATAGTTTTATTTGTTGATCTAGCTACATATAAAAATTTAAAAAATAAATTCAAATTTGAATATTTATAATCACTAAATATCAAAGTATCTCTTGACTTCTTATGTACCTACAAATTTTATCAATACTGTATATTACCACATAATGCGATTTCGGGGTTGCCTTCAGTTAAACACTTGACACGTGATTTATATGTCAAGCCTAATACGTATACTGGCGCCGGTCAGACCAGCCCTCAGCTGCACTTGCAGAAATATTGTATATATGTATAAGGATTTAGGTAGAAATTT
>JARFOC010084753.1:0-14264 GCA_031763485.1 Osmoderma eremita
TATATATATATATAAGTATGTAGGCATGTATTAATAGTGTCTGCGTTTAAAACAAAATTATTACATTGTGGAGATTAACTAGTGCAACATATGTTTATACCTTAGCGCATACTGTACTAAGGATGTATTTAGGGATAAGGTATGCAATATTTAATTTATTCTTTGGCAAGTCTGTAATTATTAATGGACATACGTTTCCCGGTTTTGGCTGTGTATGTCGTACGAACATAGCATTCCCATGTATGCGAACACTTGCACGCCAATCCGATTTATACATTAAAAGTATTTTATGTGCTACAGATTACTTTTTATGACGAGTGATGATGATGTGGTATTTGCACTCATCTTGCTTAAAGTGGGTTTGATATATGTATTTTTATTCGCCTCTCATTTAATTTCCTCCCAGTATTTATTTTTAAATCCAGTACCTCATGTCACCTATTTCATTTTTAACGATGTATGAACTTTTAAATTGTTTCATAAGGATTAAAAGATGCTTCTTACTCAAATACATTTTCCTCATTCCTTATATTTTCATTTACAAGAAATGTCAAGTGTTTAAGTGGTTAGATTTAGTATAAGATGATTAATCAATCACAAAACATGTATCACTAACGAAGATAAAGCAGAGCGCGGACAAGGGTTCTTCAAGAGAAAAGGTAAGCGTAAAATGGTATAAATAAATATTAACGAAATTGTAACGCGGTGGTTAGAATATTGAAAAAGAAAGATATCAGAAGCAGAATCAATGAAACGAATTAGAAACTTCATCGACAAATCATTAGTATTAAGAGAACCGTATACCAAAATACAATATTTTGGAAAACCGAATTCACATAACACTGTCAACGAAATGAAGAAATGCAAGTTTTGAAACGACTCGTAAGAAAGTCACTAACGGTAATACAAGATATGTATTTATAATTCAACTCATATTCAATAAATAAAACGCAATACATGACAGTTATCTAATTTAGAATACCATGAGCTCATCAGCAAAAGGATGAATTAAAATGCTTTAAATGCAAGTCTCATAATACCCTTAGAAGCGATAGACGCAGCCCAAACATCAGCTTACACAACAACCCACCGTCGACATCGTTTTAAGTTACGAGAGAATGTTAAACTGGAATGCAATACTTTTTGACCATGAAATTGGCTTTTGATATACATATTTCTTAAAACGGCTTTTCTTATTATTAATAATTATTGAAACGATCCATAGAACTACAGGAATATTTTACAGGTAGTGTCTAGTATACCCAAAGCTCTTAGTAACATACATACTTACTTATAAAATCAAAGAAGAATCTAAAAGCTTCAAACATATCACTCTTTAATTTGGAGTTTTTGCACTACTATTTAATATATGTAGATATTGTAGATAATAATATTAAATTTCATCGATTAAACGTTACTAACAGTCATCTAGGGGTTAGCCAAGAATCAATTCCTCCCTGCTTTTATATCTGCATGCAGGCGACACTATACGTTAGTTACGAACATCGTGGATCGCGACGAACTGTTTCATAATATAAAAGTTACATTGCAACAATTGTATTATTGGTTTCCTATAAGTAATTTAGCTGCTAACACGGAAAGGAACCAAGA
Organism: Osmoderma eremita; assembly: GCA_031763485.1. Classification (NCBI taxonomy): domain Eukaryota; kingdom Metazoa; phylum Arthropoda; class Insecta; order Coleoptera; family Scarabaeidae; genus Osmoderma; species Osmoderma eremita. The sequence continues at coordinate 1,612 of JARFOC010084753.1, forward strand.
TAGTGATATTACAAAAAGAGTTCTGTGCCGTAGGGTGTCCTGTAAATAATTTTATAGTAAAATATGATCTGATTGCAGACTGTTGGGATTAACAATAGACCATGGGTTGAACTGAGACATACGTACGGACACACTCCTGCCTAAATTAAATAATTGTATGCATGGAGGGAGCTTAAAACCAACCTGCAACGTGTCTGTTGTTCACAATATGTTTTGCTCATTTTGGTTCACTTCTTATTTTGGGGTATTTGAATTCCGTCTTGCTTCTTAAAAAAACCAATTCGTATTCGTATGTTGTATAATGATAAATGAAATTTGAACTACAGTATAATGTACTATTCGTAGTTCTCGCAAATACGGAAGCCACAGGCGTACAAACTCAGTAATATATGGATAATAAACGTAAATGATGTCCTTAAAAAGTGTATTTTAATGTAAGAAGCGTACATAATTTATTCAAAAAATTTCTGCCCAGCTTGGTGTCTTCGCGAAGACTTTATTAACACAGAGCATTTTTATCGTTGTTTCGCATTTCTCGGTTCTTTAGTGATGTAACAAAATTATATTGTTCTCGTATGTTCGTTCCCATATAATCCATTTTGAAAACTCATGCTTTTCTTAAAGTAGAATTCAGTGTGATAGCAATTGCTTATATTGATTATTGCATATATTGATACCTATTGCAGCTCACTACGAGTAGCCGGTTCTTACAACCTGAAAACATTTAATCGAAATTAATTACCATAGCGGACAATCTTAAAGTTATCCCATGAATAAATGGCGCACATTAAAAGGCGTTAGGCCGTAATTTATCGCGGTTCAACCAATTTATAAAACATACATTATAAAGTGCAGAAGATAAATCACGTTCTGACGTGGAAATAGGACCGTGCTGTGAACGTTGGAGTTTATTTTTACTTTGTTTAATTTTATATCGGTACAAATTACCACAGCAGGTTGTGTACTAAAAATGCTTTTATGACCTCTTCCATTTACCACGGGGGATTAGGTTTAATACCACACATTATAACTGCAGAAAGCCGATATTTGAGTACATATATTAAAGTTACAATGAAAACACTGGAACGCAAAATATCCATGTGTACGCAAATCACATTGAGCAACTAAAGGTGATGCTCTTTTTGTTCGAACTCCAATTGTATGAATAATTTATTATTAGGCGCGTTTATTGAATTGTCATGCTTTTAACAGGAAAGATTGCACTTTGGAAATTTGTTTGTTGTGATTGAATAACGTTTCAATTGCAGTTCCTTATAATTCATGAAATTAGCGAAAAACATGCCTAAATTTTCTTATAATTTTCTGATAATAGCCCAGTAAATTTGTTCACTTTCGACATCTTCCCATAAAAGAAATAAGAGAAGAAAATCTTTTATTTTTAATATTATTGTTTTTGTTTATTATGTTTTATTTTCAAATCGGATATTCCCACAAATTAGTCAGAATGATTTATGTAGGACTAACACTAATTATAAGCTACAGAAGCGCTTGTGTGTTAAAGAAAAAACAGGCTCATATGTACGTAACTAAAGATGAAAACATTAGGTCGTTACGAAAGTGTACTTCGTTTAGTTCATTTAACCGCTTACCATGAATATCTGAGACTGTGGCATTTTTTAATTCAATATTTTTTTTTAGTTATGAAAAATTTTGAAATTTCATCAATTTTGTTTTTGAAAGTTGATCTGTCATTACCAACCGTCTGTCCCATGCAAAATGCTTAATGTTCCATTTAATGTGGCGGCCAAGTTGTTACAAATGGCTGCCATTGGTCTCATTTTATTATATTTATGTTGCAGAGTACAAGAAAGGTAATGAATAATCTTCCTGCTCTTAGCAATAAATTCGTTGCGAAAGGGTTATATTTGGGTGTTAGTGAAATCGTGTCTGAATTAGGCTACCCAAAAGTGTCCGCGTGATGGGTACCAAAACTGTTGACCGACCAACACAAAATGCAACGAATGGCGGCGACAATGGAGCTAACGACAGGAAAACGGATTTCTAGATTCTATAGTTATAGGAGACGAAACGTGGGTGCCCCACTATACCCCGAATCAAAAAAAAACTCGATGGCGTGAAAGCATCTGAGTTACCAACACCAAAAGAATTCAAAGTTCAGCAGTCTGTAAAGAAAAATAATGGCAACTGTGTTCTGGGATATGCGAGGCATTTTGTCCAAAGTGTTTTTACCACCGGAAGTAACAATCAACAGCGATATTTATTGTGAAATTCTCGAAAAACCACACAATGCGATTCGGCAGAAAAGAAGAGGAAGGCTGACGAAAGGAATATCAGGTTGTTGCATGACAATGCAAGACCGCACACCTCAGATCAGAGGAAGGCCAGAAACACAATTGGGAAGTTATTGTCCATTCGCCCTATAGTCCAGACCCGGCTCCGTCTGATTTTCATTCGTTTGGGCCGTTAAAAGCTCATTTGTCGGGTAAATGGTTTGAAGACGACGACGAAGTTCAAGAGGATGTACAGCAGTACTTAACAAATTTGGATCGCACCTTTTACGAAGAGGGTTTGCAGAAGCTTGTTCCTTGCCGGGATAAGTGTCTTAACATTAGCCGCGATTATGTTGAAAAGTAGTTAACAGTTCACGCTTTTACTTAGTATATGTTTGATTTCTATAAATAAATTGATAGATAAAGTAATTCTGTAATTCACAAATATACCTTAGTGACAGGACATCCCTCGAAGTGAATTCTCCTGCTTTGTATAAAATATACATACGTAATGCGATAAGGAAATGGTATAGTTAATTCCGAGTAAAGTTTTGCGAAAGTAACTCGAATTAACGATCTAACGTGAGCACGGGGGCGTGGTACAGGAGCATATAAATACATACAATTCCTATAATCAATTGAAATCAATGAAATGGTACAATACCGAACGCAATTTCCATTACTATTGATTCTACCCGATGGGGCCGCTACCGTCGCTAAGATCGCCTTCTACACGTATTCGCTGAAGATAAATCCCGGCGGGTATACAAGAAAGCTCCGGCGATCGTTTGATACCCGCGTATTTTATGCCAGTACTTATTCATTAGGATTAGCTAACCGCGAAGAGATTTGTGCAATTCCTTCGAACTAAATGGCATGCCATGTCGGTGACTATAAATTTGTACTAGGCGGCGGTACCTTGATTTATTTCGATATGAGAAAATGTTGTATGGTGAGTGTCCGAGCGATTTTTCGTCCCGATATTCGAGTTTATCACGTATGCAAGATGGTCGATACGTAATTCATCTGAGAGTAAATATTCCGAGATCAGATCTTGAGGTAAGATCTTTGAGAAAGTGTGTGAAATACCATGAAAGTTTCGGTGTGGGATGTAAGGTGGGTTGTGATGTAATTGGTAAGAGGGTTAATAGAAGATCGAGAGTAAGTTGTTGCGATATCTTACTAGATAACCAACGTTTTTACTAAATTTGTTAGGTCCGGACGTTCTTTTAGTTTTAAAATGACCATAGCTTTATTTCAGATTGTTTCAGAATTGAGCGGTACTATTGTAGGGATGTGTTCTCTACCAGCGGATAAACAAAAAAGTTCGTATAAACCAATTACAAAACAAAATTACTTGTGGCCAATACTCTAGCGAGAAGGTAATACCACCATGATATTATATGTATATATAAACGTTAATGAAAATGTAAATATATACGCACATAATGCTTTTGAATCACACTACACAGCTGATTCACTGTATTAGTAGCGACAGACATTCCCACGCACACACAGCTGTTTTGGACTACCTTTGCCACATCAGTGTGCGACGTGGAATGCCAGCAACTTTTTCAGCACGCCATATGCATACGCTTTACAATAGATGTGACCATGAAAAGTTATAGGCGACATCTACCACAAAGCGGAGCATTCATAGTGATGATTTCACGAGCGACACCGTCATAAATCGTTGAAATTTGTGTTATAGCGTGTGATTCTTCTTTAGTTCTGTACGAGTGAGAATAACTCGTCGTTGAACATCTGTTATGTTTGGTAAATCTATCAGTTGATACTAAACTCTGTTCCTATATGCAACTAATTTGTTTTACTAGCCCTCTGCGTTCTCGCGTGAGTCAATACTGTGAATGCGCTTTTTAAATATAATAATAAAAATTGTCTTTATTGCTGTAGTATGCCAGTTATATAAAAAAGCAAATGTTACATGCAATAATTATTAAGTAGAGGAAGAAGAATGAATCAATAGAAAGAAAAACACTACAAACTATCCCAGGGCGAAATTCTACTATTTTATCTGCCTCGGTATAAAAAGTAAACAACAAAATGACTACAGCAGAATGCCTATTTGTAACTTCAATCTAAAATTCTCCACGTGTGTAGGTGTGTACATTTGCATTGTTCAAAAACAAATGGACCATTCCTGCACTTTTAAATAATATAAATAATGATTTAAAATAAGACAAGATAATATAAAAAATAACACAAAATAATACAAAAGTAGTTATGTATTATAACCTAAGTCATATGCATAATTTCCTTCGCCAAGAGAAGCACACATCAATCCAATTCAAATAGAAAGGCACAAAGTTTCGCTTTAAATTGGCCCGTCTTACACTACTTCAAGGAGAAATCTCATTGTATTTTTTATGATTATTAAACGTGAACGATCTTAGAAATATCATGGAAGACTCCACAAATTTTTGTATTACAAACGACATGCTCTTAATTTATGGCAAGGGACATAAGAATGGCGATGGTGTTGATACGAATTTGCCATTGGAAGAATAGCAAATCGTAGACGTTTGAATGTTCTGAAGGACGTCTTAGGTAAACTGGTACGCTACAACCTGTACGGGTAAAAGCTGCTAGACAAAGATTTGAGCGATTTACAAATACTGAAGAAGGAATACTTGACGCTTTGCAATGTTCTCCTAGTACTATCACCAGAGAATTGTTACATTGTTTCGACATTTGATGTGCAAGGATATGGCGAACATTTCGCGAGCAACAAGATTATAAGAAGTGCAAAGATTTCAGTTACTAATTCGACCACGCACACGAGATCCTAACTCTCAAAATAAAAAAATGAGCTGTTTCAGCAAGAAAAGTCGCATACATTGAGGATCCTTAATTATGACGACACAATCGTCACACAAAAACGTGTCAGTTGAACAGCTGTAAACAAAACAGTTGTGGTCTCAATCTATATACCTGCATCCGGAACTATAAACCTATTTATGGACATACGATGGAAGAGCTAATTTTCTTATTTAATAAACCGTAAACGTTATATCGATTCAATTTTTATTAAATAAAGAGAAAATATATAAAGATGTTTTTTTCGAAGAAAATTTTTATATTCACTTTAAGGTGGAAATAAATATTGCTGTTGAAAGGATAGCTATATAAATACACAACCTAAAGCGAGTGTTTAACGGCTTCTCAAGGATTACTACATCTAGCAGTACAGTAGGATTTCACAAACATCCACAGTTCCAACATTATCAAGGACACGATTAATCTATATCTTTCTGATCACGTGGCTTAGGTCGTGTTATGTACAGCTCCAGGAACTAGTAAACCAGAATACAATACAAAGATGATTAGAAAAATAAATAAAAATGATATCCAGGAATTTAAAGAACTATTTAATTTAGAACTCCGGCTTAGAGCCCAAACAATGAGTGCCGTCAATGGACTATCTTTGACCTTCCACTGCTGCTTCATAAATCTAGTTAATAGGAGTTACCCTGAAATAAAAGTAATCCTTAAAAATATTAAGCAAAACCGCTCAATTTTTACAAATGACGAGATCCATCACCTAAAAAATACATTAATTATTAAGTTTTTAGTGTGTTGTAGCTAATTTCATTAGTTAATTTTTTTGCTGTTAATTTTTGCAATAAATTTTTAAACCATAGGATGTTTGAGTAGCTTGAATAACTCGTGATACATATTTCGGAAGCTAAGATACCATCATCAGTAGAATCTACAAAGGAAAATTATGTTAGACGTAGTATCCTGAAAGCTTTTCTTTACTCATTAAGATGGCAAGGGTATTTTTGTTTTAGTTGGTACTAATCGTGTTTTAATAGTCGCTTTAAACATGTTAAGCGTCCACATATTCTGTATAGCAGCTGGTAGACTGCTGAAGAGCTTGGATGCGTTATATATCATCCTGCATTTGATATTTCCATGTGCTATGCCCTTCAGGTAAAACAGTTTTATTCCTACTGTCAAACTGATGTTCTAATAGATTGAATCTTGCGTGATTTTTATGACACAGGAAGTGGTATACGCATAGATTATGCACTGTCGAATTTTGCTATGTTTGATCGTGTTACAGAAAGCATTACATGAAGCAGCTGCAGAAATTCCACGAGGTTGATATCTAAGACCACTTATATTTCTTATAGTCATTGAAGCCACCACCACCAACAATTCATGATCATCCGTGACTTTGACATTTATCATTATACTAGAACCACTGACGTTCGATTACTTTGTCAGTCTCTATGGGAATTTAAAAGAATTTTCGAAAGAACCCACGTGGTTGATTATTACATTAGGCCATTATGTTTATGGTATTTGCCCAAATAATGATGACAAATTTTAATTTGCAAACATTATCCTCCCAAACGCCATAACATTTGATCTAGTTTATAAGATTTTTTTATACTATGTATAGCGAATGTTTATTATTTATGATTATTGGAAGAGAACATGTACATTGTTCTCTTCCAATAATCATAAATAATTGGGAACGAAAGCAATATGGTAGTTGATCCATTTATCTTGGATACTCTCTTCCCCATTAATAGTTATTTTTTAAAGCACATACATAACTGTACCATAAAATTTATCAAAAGCCTTTAATATATCGTTTCACACTTAATGTTTCTAATTACCAAAGTCATTTAGCATAATTTTATGATACCGTTGATCATGAAGTGTTAAACGATTTGCAACGATTCGAAAATGAAGACAAAATCTATTAGCGGAACGATAAATTTTGCAATAAGCACTTAACTGTATGCCAGTTACTATTACGTTTACGCGGTGCAATGGAATAATCTGCTCCCGTTATTAATTTTCATTTTACCGTACCCGCGATTGTCGCGGTTATCCTAATATACATAAGTATCTGTCTTTATTTATTCCATCAAAAAAGCAGTAATGCTCCTGTAAGATACATTTCTTCCCGAATGCACAGGCTAATTTGAATTTCTATCCAGCAAAGAATTTCTAAACGTTATTTAAAAGCAAGGCACATTTGCCATCCAATTACAAACGATTAAAAATTCGTATTTTATTAGTGTACTACAATAATTGTTTGTAAAAAAATGTATGCGTTTTTACTCAGAAAATTGCAAATTATGTAAATCTAAATTTATTATAATAATATTAATTTGGATCAGTTACTGCAATGCTTCACGATTTGTTAGTATAGAATAGGATCGTTTATATTGTTTTATGATCACATACATTAAATTTAGAGCTTAGGGTTAGGATTTCGTCAGACATAAATAATAAAATGTAAGATGCGTTCTGTAAAACTCAATCATTGAGTGATCCTAAATACTCTGATGAAATCTTCATCTACAATGTAAATTGCCTCTTGTTTAATTTATTACTACCTTTTTCACGTAGGCCGTGTACTCCTTACTTATTTAACATTCTTCTTTTTTTTTCTATATCATATGGCACTTCCATGTTTGATAGCAGGAAAATACTTAAATGATTTTGTATGATTTATATTTATCTATTAATGCAACAATTTCTGACAATGCGCTAACATTAGTATCTGTTATTAACTATAACATTACACAAACCAATGCACGTTAATCATGTTCAGTAATCCTAAATCAAGTTTGGATGCTCATCGATTATTACACAAAATCCTAATACCTACATCGGGAACCTAAAGAATTAATTATAATCACAATGTTACAATCTTCAATGTTTTACCGTGTTTCAATAATTCACTTGATAGTTTCGTTGCTCATACTATAAGCTTCAGTCATTTCTAAAGTAGTCGATAGCGCGAATAACAAAACGTTGACTGACACTATTTCAATTATTCTCAAGATAGCTTCTCCAGTACGAGCAGAGAAACTTGGAGTGGAATTTTCGATCCACGATATAATTGGAAGATTGGTAAGATAATGGTATTACCAATTTTAGACACATTTTAATAATTACATTGTTTTTAACAAAATAAACATTCTGAGAATTACTCTCTGGCAAGAAGGTAATATAACCATGATATTATATGCACATACATATAAACATTAATGAAAAATGTAAATATATACGCACATAATGCTTGTGGATCACACAGCACAACTGGTTATGCATAGCATTAGTAGCCCACGTAGACGGCTGTTTCGGGCTTCCTAGTCCTCATCAGTGTAGGGCGTGCTGAAAAAGTGGTAGGCATTCCCCGTCGTACACTGATGAGGACTAGGAAGTCCGAAACAGCTGTCTGTACGTGGGAATGTCTGTCGCTACTAATGCTGTGCATAACCAGCTGTGTTGTGTGATCCAAAAGCATTATGTGCGTTGTCATGTGTGTTATCATGGTTATATTACATTGTTTTCTTTAACCTTTGAACATAAAAGCTGTTGGGAATACTTAAAAATGCTTTCAAACAACAGAACTATAGAACAAGCGTATCTTAAGCTGTAGTAGCTACAACTGTAGTAATTAGAAGTACGTAAAATAAGTTAACCCACGGTGTTTACAGGTATATCAAAAGTACTATACGAAAGGCTATTGAAACAATTAAAAACATACGCCTGACTTGCCAGTCTTTCTGTCTGCAGAAAATAAAACGAACTACGAATAGGCAACATCTCCAACATATATTTTAGTCAGGAAGTTTTCGGAGATGTAAGATATATGGAATTATTATTTTTCCCATAAATATAGGGGCGAACCTGCATAGATGATGACCAATTTTTGCAATTTGCTTTACTTTAGGTTAGCTTTTTGTGTGTTTTTATTTGACTTGGGCTCTTTTTAATTAATGTAGATGCTGAAAAACATTCACGTGAAATTTACGGAGTAGCTTAATGTGCGAAGATCCAGATCCCTTTGAAAAACGAATGGTTTTCGGACGAAAGTCAGATTCACCTAAGCGGTTATATTATTGCGATGACATTGTGGAGACACCACTATACAGATCTCGAGTTACCATGTGTTGTGTTGTATCTCATCACTTCGGTTCTGATTTTGTTGAGGACGAGGATGAGCATCCAGTCATCGTATAGAGCGTTAGAAACATAACATTAACACCGAGATTTAAGAAATCTTTGCCGTGCACGACATCTGTTTCTGAAATTTTAAACGTATATAATGTCAATCAACAGGAAAAAATGCGCAAATCATTTGGTTAAACGATATAAATCAAGAAGGTATAGAAAAAGATTTGCACGAGTACATACGTGGCGAACGTCTAATGACAGACTTTGACAATGACGAGTACGTTGCGGATACTTCATTTGTCCTAAAGATTCATACGTAATGAAACTATTATTGAGCATTACTTTACACTTTCTGCTCACTCTTGGGTTCCACCATCGTGAAAGGCATCGAGAATAACAGGTACAAAACAAAGCTGGGTGTGTAATCTACACTACACACTAAAAGTACGTATTACATGGTACGGTTAACCTGTTTTTTTTTGCTGTACGCGCATAAGGATTGCATTCACTCTTTCTTTTTTATGTGCTCGAGATATCGACACAAGCTAAAGATCACCGACGTATGGGCAAATAGAAGCAGCTTCTATATTGCTTGCGGTACACAATATTGCATCACACAAATCCCGAGATTTTTTATTATTATACAAGTGCAACCCTTGGTCTTCCTGGTTTCCGCTAGAACTCGTTACTACTTGTAGGAAAGTGGGAGATACAAATACGTTAAGTAATTTCTGTTACTGCAGAAATACCCACCAGGGCAATAACAAGGAAAGACTCTCCGCAGACACCGCATTACACGAAAGAACATCAGTAAGTGGGAATGCCATTATGGAACTACTGTCCGTATGTGTGAACACCACATACTTCCAGGTCGAAGACAAGTTCTATCAGCAAGAATTTGGCATGGCAATGGGCTCTCCACTGTCTCCCATATTGAGCAACATCTACATGGAAGAATTTGAAGATAAAGCCATAAATACGTACATCAAAAAGCCAAAAATGCGGCTCAGGTATGCAGATGACACATTCATAATGTAGCCACATGGCGAAGAAGCCTTAAACGGATTCCTACAACATCTGAACAATATAGAAAACTCTATCAAATTCCCCATGGAAGTGGAAGCACAAGGCAAGATGCCGTTCTTGGATGACCTGGTATATACGAATATCAACGGCACAATCAAGACCACAGTGTATAGAAAGCCCACATACACAGGACAATACTTACATTTTGACTCCAACCATCCAAACAATGTAAAAGTTGGCGTAGCCAGATGTCTATATGATAAAGTCAGGAACATATGCTCAGAAGAACAAGATAGGAGAAAGAAGTTCCACAACTTAACAAACACACTAAAAAGGAATGATTATACGAACAAGACGCTGACAGAAGAAAGAAAAAATCGGGTAGCACAGCAGGATCAAGACCCACACACGCAAGACAAGGTGTGCACGACACCAATCCCGTATGTGAAAGGCCTATCAGAAAAGATTACGAGAATAGATAACAAATACAAGGTTAGAACAGCAATAACAACAACGAACACGAACAGAACGACCCTAACCAAAACAAAGCCGGCTAACGAAAACCAACAAAGTAAAATATGTGTATACCAAGTACCGTTTGAACGTGGAAGAGCGTATATCGGAGATGGGTCTACAAGTCAGAATCAAAGAACATCACAAAACTGGTTCGACTGGGGAAAACGGAAAAAACGCGCTTGGCACAACATGCTTGGGAAGAACACAGGATTGAATGGGACAGAGCGACAATCCTAGCAAGAGAGGAACATTACTTCCAAAGAAAATTGAAAGAAGCAGCATATATGGCCACAACAGCAAATACCATAAGCATGATTAAGAACTGTATAAGCAGAAAGCCGGCAACGACGATACCGAAGACAGAATAAATAGGAGAGCGCCTAAAGATATGTCAGTTCTAAGTGTGTTGTCAAAGATATGTGAGTTGTCAAAAATTGGTTCTGATATATATTTACCAGAATGAATTTGGCACGAAGCACCACTTATCAAGACTACCCTAATAAAATCCAACAATCGATGGAAATAGTCTAAATAACAACAATTCAAATGCAGAAATAGACTTAGTTATTGATATAGTGCACAGCATCGTAACAGTAGACACATACGACAAGCATTTTTTTACAATTTTACATTGATATTCACTTGAGGAATTTAATTACACGCCTATTATACGAAAGTAAAGCGAATTAGGTATGTTATAATCTCACTCCACTACAGTACCTTTTTCATCAATTTTTACATTAAAAACGATTCTTAGGGCAAATTACAATTTTCTTTCGTCCACATTATTCGTCAAAATCGGAGACGATTTTCAGCATAGATAGGCCAACTTCGCTTTATGACGTTACATAAAAACAATTGCCGGTCATTACACTCTTCGAATTCACTTCGTCCGGAATGAATTGGCGGCGCCTTGGAGAGCCGAGGACACGAATGCCAATAAGCGGTGCGGTTCGAAAAATAATTACAGGCATCAATGAGCACGACCTTTTTCGCATTGAGAATAAGGGGAGTGAGTAATGTGCCGTTAAATATTTTGAGCTGAACCCATCGGTAGTAGGGAAACACACCGCCGATTGTAAGTTTCTAATTGCGGAAAGTTGCATTTTATTAATATGCCCTGTAATAGATGCATTAAATCAACCTTTATATATAATAGCCGACACAAGGAAGGTGTAATTTCTCCACTCTATTGGCATTTTAAGTATAATAATTACTTTTTACTAAATATTGCATTTCTTAAACGTGCATTAATTAATAAACCATGCAGAAAAAAGTTTCATAGCGCTATTTTTCAATTTCCATATATGGAAGAAACTAATTTCAAACGGTGGTGAAAATTATGTAAACTACTGCTGTTGCATAAAGTCGATATCCACACTGTGAGAATGATTATACTAGCTGTTGATATTTTGAAATGAAAGTAAAAGGAAGTGTAACTTTTAATTCATCATTATGCTTTCTATCGTTACTTTTCCACAGGCTCGTCTAAGGAACTGTGGCAGGTCACCCACATTTCATAAAACTTATATATACAAACTAAATACGTATTTGGGCAACGAAGTTTATGCGATGTGAAGTGTTTTAAGTGTTGTTAAGTCTTACTTTTCCACATTGGCTTGAACACGTTCGTTTTAGAATTATACAGACTGTCCGTGAGACAATGCAACACCCTACATATTTAGAAATCAAAACTTACTTACAATGGGTGGGACCCTCTAGTCGTAGGGGTTTCAATCTCTTTCTTTAATTGCATCAGAGCTTGTGTTATACCTCATTTAAAAGCGTACGTAATTTGCAATCCAACCATGTAACTTCGTTTCCGTTTACCTTTCTAAGGGCCGGTTGTACCAACCAAGTTCACCGCTAGTTCAGCGTGAACTTCAGTTCAACGAAGTAATTGCGTTGTAC